>PQWD01001321.1:99479-186538 GCA_019425675.1 Leucinodes orbonalis
TCGTTGTAGAGAAGCATGACGTAGCTCCATGCCTTGGTCTACCTACACACGTGTCATGCACTCCTGGTACTTGTGAGTGTTCCTGTATCTATGGTTAGCACACTAATCTGCTGCAGCAAGGGCCGCCGGATTGTTGAGGAAGGTCTATTTAATTATTTGGCGCCTTAGTTTACCTACGCATCTATCAACTATCCTGGCACTTTTAGATATTTAAGCGGCTAATTGTCCCATGACACATCTAGCACTGACCTGCAACAGCAATGCGGTTGTTTAGGAAGGTGACGTAGCTATCCTGGTACTCGGTGGCGCCGCGGCGGGCGTGCGCGAGTCTTGATACCTGCCACTAGTTATGTTCTCCTGATACTTTGCAGCAGGTTATATGCCAATTACTACCAGTTTGTAGAGAAATATGACGAAGCTGTTCCTGTATTCGATGCCTTAGTCTATCTACACACGTGTCATACACTCCTGGTACTTGTGAGTGTTCCTGCTCTGCTGCAGCAGCGGCAACCAGATTGTTGAGGAAGGTGACGTATTTGGCGCCTAAGACGTATCATGCACTCCTGGTAGTTTGCGTTTTAAATGGATATTTTAGCGACCCAAGCCTATGTGACGGCTAGCACTGACCTGCGGCAGCAGTGGCGGGTTGTTGAGGAAGGTGACGTAGCTGTACTCGGTGGCCGCAGTAGGCGGCGCGGGCGGTGTGTGCCCTCGAGTCGCGGCTGTCATCGCTGCCACCCGCGCCCGACTCCTTGTGCGTGTGCGTGAAGTGGTACGTCAAACCCGCGCGAGTCTTGTATTTAGCACCGCACACTGTGGGCACAGTTTGGCAGTGATATAACTGGGTTGACTTCAATTAATTTTTGACGTAAATTAGTATCTACACTGTAATCCTATTTGGATTACACAATAAAGTTTCGGTAATTTAATTTTGTATAGTATTTGGTGTTACCAATTCAAGGTGACATTTGAATCTTAATTTTAGGCGAATTATTTTCTTAATTCTGTTCTCAACCAAAAATTAATTTAAATAAGGGTTTTTTTTGCGGGATATTTTCAGTGAAAATAACAGTCCTAATCAGTGGTTGATTACATTTGAATAAGTGTCTATATGGACCTTAATTCGTTTTTGAATAAGATTTTTTGTAAATTATATTTTTGAATTGTATGAAAAAAAATTAATGACTTCTGTAAACAGTGAAGAATTGTTGCATACGACAAGAAATAGGTGGAAGTCGATTTACGAGAGATTTGATCTAATGGCAATAAGCCACAGTTAATATAAACTATTTGAAAGTTCTTATGATAAGAAACTAAATTATTAAATAATTGTCAAAGATTACTCACCGTTCGTAATGCCTCCAGTCTGCTTTTACATTTCGCTGTTTCGTTGCAAATGACTAATGAATCTCATTTAATAATGAAATTATTTCCAATTTAATGGAACAATTTCCATATTCAAATAGGTAAGTTTCAGGTAAGTTTAGAAGCCTACGTCATCAGAACAGAGCATAGGAGCATCACGACGGCAAACGGCGTATCTAGTGTAGACGCAGACTTTCCAGTAATTATCGGTCATCAATCAATACCTTTACGCATAAGACTTGCATAGGAACGCATTCTTGTTTTTTCGGAGCCATTTATATTTGTTTCCGGTTTTACAAGCTAAAGTAGCGCCATCTAACTAACCATTTAAACAGGTTGGAATGTGAAACTCTTTTTTCCATTGGCAACCACGTTTTTTTTTCAGCCCGTTACTAAGAAATCTTTATGTACAGATAGATATTATATTAAACGAGCGTTCGAATACAGTCTCGCGCGTACGTCTAGCCGGCACGTCGTGATACGTCTATGTTCGGTTCTGGTGGACGCAGACTCCCGGGGTGCTTTGATTGATGACTTCAAATCATTGGATCTGCCACATCATAAATGTATTGCAATTTATATTTTAAGAAAAAATAGACTTATACAGAACAATTCAGATATACTGAGAATTTTAATTTGGATAATGGAGCGATCCTATATGGTTATATCTTATGAAACGGTCAATCATTGTTTCTTTATCATATAAAATAAAGTTTGACCAAATATTTGATCCATGGATTAAAATCCTCAGCATACATAAGAGATCCAAACTTTGAGTCCAATCAAAAATGAATGAACAAACAATATGTTTTATACATTTGAATAATTTTTATTTCTTATTCAACATAAATATCTTGTATAAATTCATAACAATCTTTGGGTGCTAATAATAGTTTGGATCTTAGTATAACATCCAATTTAAATACAATAAATAAATGATTTTGACAAACCAAAGACGAAACATACAATGACTAAAATTTCACATTAATACTGAGATTTTTTACGCCAATTTCATCACCAAATTATTATGCCGTATTACACTGTTAAAAACTATTATTATCCCTTGCCTAAATCATTAAAAATGAATTAATTTTTGATTCATTTAACACCCATTTCTAATAACCACCATTATACAATATGATATATGAATTTTACAATTTGTTATTGCATAAAACCTGACGCAATCTATTTTATATAAATGGAAGCTTCAACATCAACCTATTAAAACTCAATCTCCTTCCTCTTTATATTGAAATTACATTATCCAATTCACTATATAACGCGTTCCAATAAATAACTGAGTATCTATGTATTTATATCTAAATTGTCTACCGAACCAAATTATATTACAAGAATCCTAACATTCGAATATTATAATTCCTTGAAGCCGTCCGTCTATAAATACACTACTGTTAAATTTCTAACACATGCACAACTCTAGCAAGATATTATTCTTTGCAGCACATATTGGTTACAAACCACTTTTTGAACACTTTCTGGAATTTCTTTTCAACTAACATTTCCAATATATTTTGATATTGGGCCTTTTCAAAATTAATATGTTCCACATAAACACGTGGAAGAACAAATGGTATTAATTACATGATGATATAAAGTACGCAACACTCTTAAAATAATTAAAATCAGTAACTAAAATTTCTTTACAAAATCTTATAGGACCCAAATTGAATATTTCCACTCGTCATAAACGTAACACACATTTTACACAATATTATATTATTTTGCACCCTACACTTCCTTCAGACATAAACCTAACCAAACCCTCTTAACATCGCAATACATAAAAAACGCAAAACTTTAGTCATTGCGTTAATGAATGAAGGGTATCCAATAAGACATTAAAGAGATGAAATAAATTAATCTATCACAGACACATGAGTCATACACATCCAAATAAAGTGCTACAAATATTGTGATATAAAAACACTTGTGATTATTTCATAAGATCCTGGTTACTATAAAATAGTTGAAGCTACGTTTCACCATCACCGTGGGTGTTCACCGTGTATACATATTAACATATCGCTCCACAAGAATCGTCATAAATGCCAATTAGCAGGCCGATCACGTTATTTTAAAACGAAACGTTTCGATCATAATATGGGTGTAGTTACGATATCCTTCCGATCCTGTGATACTTGACATTTTCGATATTCGGTATTGCCATGAGTTTAAGTTTCAATTTCGTCTGAACTAGCTGTCAAATGATTAGCGCGATATGAAATTGAAGAATTGTAGCTACGTTATAGCTGTCAAATTTAACGCGATCGGCCTGTAGGAGCATACAATACATTTATAACTCTCTCGAGAGAGACGATAACATAGCGAGACTTCTGTAAATTCGTTGGTTATATGGTCAATCGTAGCTTTATAATATTAAGACAATAGTTTCGTTACGGGACCATTTTTGACCTTATTAAAATGCTGATAACAGCAACTCCTACCGTAATCAATTATCATATAAAACTTGCTGAAGAATTACTAAATGTTCACCCAGATAGATCACATTAAAAATATTTACTACTATCAATATTAAAACTTTTAATCACAATACACAATAGAAAAAGATAACTTGACTACATGATACTAAAAATAGTGCAAAAAGTTCAAACATGAGTTTTAAAAATAAATACTCAGGTACAAGTACTGAGTAACTCAGTTACAAGTATTGGTATGTTTTTTCAGCCTACCTTAAAACCAGTAACAGAAATTGATTAATGGCTGCTGGTAAACTCGATAGCGAAGCAGCTGGCACGTTTTAGTTAACCCTTTGAACGCCAGGAATCCAGACACAATAGAAAATCTATTGTATCTGACGCCTAAGGTGTCATTTGCGTTCAAAAGGTCAAACAACCATCGCAGTAGTCATACGGCCGGATGGATGACCGAAAAATATTATCACGAGTCCCTTCAGCCGTTGGGTACTGCTTACCGTTAGTATCATAGGATGGCAGTTAAAACTGCTATTACAGTACAATTTCCCCACAGTCATGCTGTGTTAAGGCCTGTACCCCGCAGCAGGGTTTGGAAACCGGTATTTTTTTAACCGGTTTGATCAACTTACCCATGGAACTTTTTGAAAAAGGTTTCGTTCCTTTAAAACGGTTATAGAACTGGTTTTAAAAAATATGGGTATTTTTTTATTGACCGGTTATAATTTTCCTTCAGGTAAGTGAACTGAAGTTTGTGATGTTTTATTTCGCAGTGTCGCGTCGTCGGCGTCACACGCAATTGACTCACAGGCGTGTTTGCATAATATTGTATGTGCGCGCTTAGCGTGATTGATAACTGTTTCAGACTTACTATAACTTCCGCCTCTTATATATGAATTAGAACTTAGATATGAACCGGTATAGCTTGGGACTTACATATATATATATTATATTTAAGTCCCAAGTATCGTTTCTATTTGGTTCCGCTCTGGAACGAAACTATGACAAAATCGGCTAAACCCTTCAAATACCGGTTAGTGGTGAACCGGTTTCTAGCCCTACCTCGCAATGAAAGTTAATAACAATACACGACTGTGGTGCTTAATGGGTAAACCTAATATTTATAAAATTCGAGTAAAGTGGTCCAGTATCGAAAGGTGGAACAAGTCAACTACACTTACCTAATTCAAAAACAACGAAACCTTAGTCGCCTACACAACTTATTAGTTAAATATATTGTGGCAGTGTTATCCATCAACATTTTGTGATTTCATTAATTTTATTATTACTTTAAGCATTTTGAACTTTCGGTATTTCATTTTATTTTTAATTGACGTAACGTTCGTGCACTTTGGGCGAGAGATATGTAATTCTAAATGTAATATTTTATACAAAATACACAACTCTATATGGTGGGTGCGGTCTTCGACCAAAATGCACGAGCTCAAAATGAAGATAGAAGTTAAGCAGGTGAATTAATTTTAACACTAAAAAACACTTGGCCTTAAAACATCGAATTAAATGCAAATTTACTATACAACTACAATAATAACTTTCATAGGTGACAGCAAAACAATGAATTGATAATTAAGAGGAAATTATTTTTTTAGTTACAATATAAATCTAATTTCTCCTATTGGTTTTATTACAATTACAACATACAATTTAATTACACATATCAGATTACAACTTTTAGTTCATAGCTATTTTTAGTAAGTCACCGTATAAAGCCTAAAATTCTCCTAAAAATATCTAATTTTAATGATGTTCAGCAATCAGATAATACCAGAGATTCACTTATTGCAATATTATACACGTACACAACAACAAAAGGCATTTAAACAATACAATCTATAAACTGGTATTAAAATAGGAATAATTGTGTGTCTTAAACAATAGTATATTTTTACGGTCTTATATTTCGAATTACTACATTATTCGCTTTTCAGCTATAAGCAATTTAAACATTTATATGCTTGAATTCGAGGCAGAATTGAAAATAAATTGTCTGTCGGATATATCTGACTGCGGCAGTTAAATGGCTATAACTATTGGCTTTACCCGTAATGGCAAACCTTTAAAGTGATCGTCTATGCTGCCTTATAAGTTTACAGATGTTTAAATACTTGCTCATTTGTTCACTTACAATGTCAACTCTTAAATCAGGAATCTTTTCGATAAGGCTAAAAGTGTATAAATTTAATTAAATTTCCTTTTGTCTTTCCGCCATTATCTACCATATTTTTAGCTTTTAGGCAACAGCGATATAAGTTGATATCAGCAAAATATGACACACAACAAGTGTTTACAAATACAAACCCTATTGTTCAAATGATAGTAAATATGTACATAAAACTACTTTAACTACACAGTACTCATTGGCCCTGCTGTAGCAAAAGCGTTAAGGCTTGTTTTCACTATATTGTTTGGCCGAACGTTTTAAATGATACCGATAAACCGTTTAATGTTTGCGACTTTTGCATAACTTTACTTAGAAATTATACCTCGACAAATATTACATATTGTTAGACAAGTATCGTGTCATGAATAAGTGACATATCGATACAAATTTTATGGGTAATGAGACCACACAACACAAATATATTTACGCAAACGACTATACCAATATGCTATGTACGTATGAATATGATAAATGTATCGTACCAAGCTTGAAACCTTTTATACAGCTAGGGCTCCAGACACAATCGAAATCAATTGCATCCGTCATACAACATTTCAAATTAACTGTATTTTTTCTAAACAGTTTCAAAATGGCATATTGCATACCTATATAATATAGAGCGCTACCCGACTACATCGTTACAAAATCAATCGTCACCATCACGTCTACGCCGAGACGATTATCTACACCGAATAACACATTCATTGTATAATTATTGCTCGATATCTTACCTACTGTCACTTTCAATACACAAAACAGGCTCCTACTTCTATCTATAGCAATCCTGATATTAACGGGCTTTTGAAGAGATAGTTATGAAACGATTTTGTTTCAATCATATATTAACTAGCTAAGATATGTTGATAAAACAATTAATTCTTGAAAAAGCACTGAATGACAGTTAATTCATTGTATTTCGGCCTTAATACGTGGATATAAGGTTCCAAATAACGTCCCTACTACGCAGAACACCCACATGAAGAACACATTAAACAAATTGTTTAAAAACCATCTTACAAACTTGGCTAAAACTCAATGAAGAGATGAAACATGGTAGATAGCCCTAAACATTTTGCGGGTACGTCGAATAGCGCTCTTCGCTTATTTAACCTTTCCATATATTAAGTTATAGTATGTTCCTATTTGAGCAAATTGCAATTAATGAGATTGAATTTCGTATTCACCAGACGTCGTTGTGGAACTATGGGATTGTCCATTAATTCGCTATGGGACTATTTTTATTTATCCGATAATCAGATGCAAAATCGTGATGTGTTGAGCTGAGTGGTATTTTGTCCATAACAATCCAAGTCTTTATGAGTACCTAAGCTGGGATGTTTGTTGGATGTAGACGAAAAATTAAATGTAAATAATATCTTTCGTATAATTTGAACTTCATACCTTTTGAAAGTCATAATTAATTAGGTTTTTTTTTATTTTTTACACAAATCCCTAGGCGATAATCACAACTAATTTACCTATATCTTTGAAATGTTTTTCAAAATTATATGGTTATCGTTAGAGATCAACATTGCTTTTACAAAATAAAAAAATAGTTGTATCAAGAGTAACTTTCCTTAATTGTAGTGTCACAAATCATTGTTTAAATGTGTCTATTATTAAGGATTGTGCTTAACATTCTAAAATTGCATATGATTATCGGATATTTGATGCATTAACCTTCTAACTGCCGCTGACGCATATATCCAACAAAAACAATAGATTTTTTATTGTGTCTGGAAACACCAGTAAATGAGAAGCAATAGAAAATTAATTGCGTTGGTCAGGTTTATCCGACTACAGCAGTTAAAGGGTTAACACATAGTATTACTTTTGGGTTTTGTGTAATTTAAACAATGGGATTTATAGACCGCTCATTGTTCAAGGGTTGGTTTTGGCTTACTAGGTCATAAGTCACCAAACGCGTAAGCTCTTGATATGGTCTCCTATACACTACAAACTAAAACGTGTTCGTACTATCTAATTTATACAAAATGCATTTGGTATATGGTGGAATTACATTTGTTTTAGTTTCGTAACAATTGTGATTATTTCTATTGCCTGCCACTCGAGATGACGTATAACGCAACTAGCGAACTTGCTTGTTACCGATGTTTTTATTGAGCCACTTTGTTAAATATGAAATGCATAAATATGCAAGATTCTAATTTATTTTGTTGACAATATTTAATAAAAAAATGTATTCATATTTTCCAATGTTGTCCAAAAAGATTGTAATATTTATTTCTTAGTTTTATGTTTCCTACATAAATTGTTACTAACACCTGTGGACCATAATTATATCTGAATAAAGAATTATTATTATTATAATAATAATTATTTTTAAATGATTTTACGAAATTTTACAAATAATGTTCATAGAAATTATTTTTCGTATTATTTGTTTCTTTATATTGCATCAAATCAGTGGCAGACTATTGGATACAAAATTGGTTAATAAAACTAAATCCACCTTGTTCTTTAAAATTGGTGAATTCTTTAGTGAGCGAAGTAACTTTATACCAATTACACACTGTATTGCCTTGTACAATATGTCAACTAACGCCTTCATTTGCTTAGCTTTAACCCAGGTTATCCTTTTAAATAGTGTTCTATTTAAAAGACCTGGATAAGCCCGTGATATTTCTAGTTTAGTATTTGTCACATTTATTTTATTTGTTTAACCTCTTGAACGCCACGCTATAAACGAATTGTCGTGCTCTGGACGTCATAGCACAAAATTTTTTAAGAGCCCGTTTTTTGTCACGTTTAGATGACGTTGGCGTACAGGGCACGCAAGTGCTTGTCATGTATAGAGGACAATGGCGGTCAAAAGGTTAAAGAGTAGCCACCTTACTCATAAATCCACCATAGCTTTTATAATGATGCTGTTTCGTTTTACATTTTTACAATTAGTTTTTTCACGAGCAAGCTGGTTAGTTAAATTTTTAAGACATTTCTTAAAGAGACCGTACAGGATATCTTCAGTATTTATGTCAAATGGTGTTCCATAGGTCTCTTTATAAGCAACACTTCGCTCACTGCCTCCCCGTGTAAATGTAAGGCGTGGAGACTAATGCCTCCGTCTGGTAGACTTACGTTCGCAACCGAATGGTTTCTCGGCATCGCCCGTCACCTCGTATGGGAGCGTACCTTGCCCCGCACGCTTTCGTCCACGACCCTGCAATATATGTAAAATATTAAGACATATCTCAATGCCTCAAAACAGGATAATATTTTAAGTTCTGAATTTCTACCGTAACCGTCAATGTATTTTTAAAATAAATAAAATAATATTACAAGACATTATGCACCATTTTCATTTTTAGAGGGGTTTCCCTCACCACAGAAAAACACCTACAGTACTTATTCACTGCTCGTCTCCACTTGGCGGGCTTGTCATTTGGAGCTGATTTCCTGACGCGACTCCTCAGGACCCCCGCCTAATGCGTAGCCCAAGACATGACTTGTCTAGATCAGAGTACGAACCAACACCAACTGCCAACCCACCAACCTGAATGCAGAGTCGCTAGTAGCGCACACGTAACTCGAGTCCGTATTATAAAAATTAATTTAAAATATTTAGAATAAATTAAAAGCAGTGTTTGTATCTAAAATACATAAATCACAGCAGAAATAAGTGCTTCAAGTGTTTTCATCAAAGATCATTCAAAATTAACTCAGATAAATCAGGATAAGTGATATAACGAAAATCAATGTCAAAAGCAAGCAATCTACATTACTTTGCAAAAGTACTGATTTTGTTCTAAAGTGCATAGTGACAAATCTCAGGCGAAGGGGATAAAAAAGGTCAGTAAGTGGTATAAGTGTATTTTATCTTCGTAAACCAAAACAACATCCGTTATTTTTCTGAGCGAATTTGATTTCGATAAACAAACAACAGCTGACCAATAATACGATAGTATAGATAGTGTATTGATAACCAAACTATAGAGGGCGCTGCTAAAAAGCATACACTTAAGTAGGCTCACGTAATACTTAAAACACCCATTAAGGGTATTAGTACTGCAAACTGACACTAGGTGGCATTAACATAAACATATAGTGTTTACGAGACTTTCCGCAAGATGGCCATAGTGTGTTCAGGCTGCCGCCAGGAAATACTCCATAGAAGATACCTAACATGCTTAATTTGCCATGAAAATTATGATCTTGAATGCGCTAACGTTCCTGAAAAACGTTTTTACAATACGATGACGACAGATCACAAACAGTCGTGGAAATGCCAACTTTGTCGTTCAAAAGAACCAAAAGTAGACAATAGCAATACACCTATCAGACCTAACCAGCAATCCAGTATGGCCTACCAAAACGAAAATCGTACGACTTTATCCAATATTCAGTCTACGGTTGACCCCCAACGTCACCCTTAGAAAGAAGATATCCTGCCTAACCAATGAAACCCAAATGCTTAGTGATGATGACTCAATTACCTCGCCTCTAGGAAATACTCAAGCACTTACACCTCCATCAAATACTCACAAAGTAGATGAATCCAATGAACAAATCTCCCTGCACAAACTCACTTTAATATTACAAGAAAATAATAAGTATATATTGTCATCACTTCAAACTTCTTTTCGAAATGAAATAGAAAATGCTATATCCACAATGAAGGTAGAATTCACGCAAACTTTTGAAAAAATTTCTTCTGAAAATAGGCAACTAAAACAGGATCTATCGACATTAAACACTAAAAATTAAAGAACTAGAACATAACTGCCGCACTTTAAAATCTGATGTTGACAAGTTACAAAAAGAGATAAAATGCCTACAAATCCAAAATACCTGTAATATAAATACAGTCAGGACCCCAAACCAAACAAACAAGGAAAACGAGTGTACAGAAAAAACATTTGTACTACACGGACTTGTGGATAACTACTGGGAATCAAAAGAAGAAGTAATTGCAAGAGTTACTAACATATTTTGTGACTTACTCAATATCGACTTATCAAGCTACATAGAGGATATATCCTTCATAGGTAGAAAAAATAATAGAAGACCGTTAAAAATTGAACTGATAAGTAAAAGAATGAAAAATTATATTTTGACTAATTCACTATACTTGAAAGGAGCAGGTTTTAGTGCAACCGAATATCTTAATCCATTGGCACTACAAGAAAGAAGAAAGTTATACAAAAATTTACAAACAGCACGACAGAGTGGCCATCATGCAATAATAAGAAACAATACCTTAATTATTGATGGAGTAGAAAAACATATACTTACTACAGATAACCAGGACAACAGTACGCACTACTCTGAAATGGAACAAATGAAAGAGCAAGACACAACAAACCAACAGACATCTTCATCAGATTACCCATTAAGTCCCTTACAACGGTCATTAGCGACAAGCCCACGTCCTATTCAAGTTACAGATATGTCAAAATCAAGTAGAAATAAATATAACAATAGAGTAGGATCAACAAAACATTATGTTAACAAAAACAATTCCTTTCGTAACTGACTTGAATATTGTTTTTCAAAATATACGTAGTATTTTTAATAAAACCCATTTACTGGAAGCTTTGATTGAGGAAAAACCCAATTTGCATATAATTTGTGTCTCGGAGTCATGGTTAAATAGTAAAAAAATTGATATTTTAAAATTAGATAACTATATTGTATGCTCACCTTTCTGTCGAAAGGAACATGAGGGTGGCGGTGTATGTATACTTATTAAAAATAATCTGGAATATAGTGAACGGTTAGATATCAATTTAATGTCTTTAGAAATGGTTTTTGAAATAAGTGCTATAGAACTACCCCAAGAAAACTTGTTAATTATAAACTTGTACTGGCCCAATAGTAAAAGAGAAGTTGAACTATTTTACACTTGCCTCGAGAAACTTCTTAAACTTGTATCCATTAAAGATAGTACTAAAAATATTGTAATCGGGGAGATTTTAACATAGACTTTTTAAGTAGTAATAACGACAAGACCGGCTGACAAATTTAATGTTAACATGTAACTTTCGCCAAAACATAAAAGAACCCACCAGAGTCACTCAGACTACCTCCTCGTGCATCGACTTATTATTTACTAATTTTAGCATAAAGGGTTCTAAAATATCTGTTCAAGAGTTCGGCCTTTCGGATCACAGAGCCCTGGTATACTCTCTACCACGCACTGTTTATCACTTAAAACACTTTTTAAAGTATAAACGATTATATAACGAAACTAATATGAATAAATTTAAAAATGATATCTTTAATATAAATTGGGAAGTATTATTTAAACCTGAAAATAACATTAACGAAAACTATAATTTATTTTGCAATATCCTACAAAGCTCTTTAGAGAAATGTATGCCTAGAAAATTAGTAAAAATTAATATAAAAACGAGGATAAAATACTTAACAACAGGACTTAGAACATCATGTCGTTATAAAAGATTCCTAAAACAAATAGTGTCTAAATCTAAATCAGAAAGTAAAACAATACTATAAAAAATATTGTAAAACACTTAAATACGCCATAACAGAATCTAAAAAAATCACTAATAAACGCCAATTTGACAACTCTCTAAATAAAACAAAATCTATGTGGCAAATTATAAATAAAGAAACTAACAAACAGTTACGAATAAATAAAAATCTAAAATTAGAATTAACTAATACTAAAACATTAAGTAACCCTAAACGAGTAGCAGATACTTTTAATACCTTCTTTGCTTCTATTGGGAACTCTCATAGAAAGTTCTGCGCTGAAACCAGAGCCCCCCCAAATAAAATAATAGAGAATACATTTTTTCTTCGCCCCGTCGACTATAAGGAAATTAATAAAATAATTAAAAACTTAAAAAATAAGACATCATACGGCATAGATGAAATACCTCCTATTTTAATAAAAAGATGTGCTGACGCATTGACCATACCATATACTTTATTAATTAACCAGTCATTTTTAGAAGGTACCTTCCCGGACGCCCTTAAGATATCCGTAATCAAGCCTATACATAAAAAGGGACCAACAACGAACATTAACAATTATCGCCCAATTGCGTTGTTACCATCTTCAGCAAAAATATTTGAATCCGCTATGGCTAATCGTCTGTACTCCTTCTATGAAAAATTTAATATCTTACACAAAAACCAAAACGGCTTTAGGAAAAACCACTCCACAACGTTGGCAATATATAAATACATAAAAAATATATTAGACGAAATAAATAGTAAAAAAATTGCGGTAGGCCTTCTGCTCGATATGAGTAAGGCCTATGATAGAGTCTCTCATGATATATTACTAGAAAAATTATATCAATCAGGTATTAGAGGTATAACCCATCATTGGTTCAAATCTTATCTCAGAAATCGCTTTCAATATGTGGAAATAGAAAATACTGATTTCGAAACGGGTATGATTTCAAACACTAGATCTGATAGAGTCCCAATCTCTGGCTCTATCCCGCAAGGAAGCGTTTTGGGATGCATCCTTTTCCTTATTTATATAAATAATCTTCCTGATATAGTAGATAACCACTGCATCCTTTTTGCTGATGATATTTCTATAATGATCCCTTGCTCCAATGCTGAAGAATTAGAAACTAAATTAAATACAACCTTAGATAAAATAGTTAACTGGCTTGAAAAACATAATTTGGAACTTAACCTTATTAAAACTAAAATAATACAATTTAAACCCTATCAAAAACCAGCTCTACAAATTTCATATGAATATAAAAATACTCCTCTTGACTTTGTACAATCGGCCACATTGTTGGGAATAGTCCTGGATACCCACCTAAATTGGAAACCACATATCCAACAATTAATAAATAGATTGTCCTCATTTACTTTCGCTTTACAACACCTCAAAAAAGTAACAGATTTTAAGACCGCCCTTACAGCTTATTACGCATATGCTCATTCTATACTCTCCTACGGGATAACTCTGTGGGGAAATTCAAATGATGTGCGGAAGGTATTTGTCCTACAAAAAAAGTGCATCCGAATACTTACAAACATTGACCAGCGAGAATCATGCAGACCCTACTTTATTGAGAATAAAATATTAACCCTAACGTCCTTGTACATTCTAGAATCTTGTAAATTTATTAAAAAGCACTCATACTTATATTCCCCAATAAAAACAATTAAACGTAACAATAGATATTTAAATAAACTTAAAGTCCCTTTCACTAAATTAAAAATAATTTCATCAAGCCCACACATTTTTTTAATAAGAATTTATAATCATATACCGAACCGCATAAAGAACCTGGAAAGTCATACACTATTCACCAAAACATTAAAAACTTTCCTTATAAATAAATGCTATTATGACCTACATGAATTTTTTAACGATAAAAATAAATAAACTATAGTAAAATAATTAAACATCAAATGTCCTTCCTACCTGTAAGTCTAAGTCTTAATTTATTTGTTATGTTACCTGTCCTCATGTTATATAAATGTGTAGTGTTTAAGATAATATTATGTAAATGTTGTTTATTTGTTAAAATTTTGTTAAAAGTAAAAATATTGTGTCCTACTTTACTATAGTACTATAATAGTTATTAAGAAATTTAGTTAGACCTCTCATCAATTTGCTATGCCCTTGCAGGGCGTCACATGTATACCTACTGGGAAACCTGTATATGTACCACCCTATATATGTAATGTGACATGCAATAAAAAATTTGAATTTGAATTTGAATTTGAAGTCGTCCAATCCGCACTGGGCCCGCGTGGACGACTAAGGCCTAATCACACTATACGGGTAGGCTCGTGCCCCTCGGTGGGGAAGTTTAATGAGCTGATGATGATGATAATTTGCTAGATTTTTAATACTCTACCCTAAGTACCCTAGATTTTTAATGCCCTACCCTAAGTACCCTACCCTTATGAATCAAGAATCTTTAAAGCTATTAAATCAATACTTTCTGAAACATACTTTTTATAATATAACGACTTGAAAGTAGATTCTAACCAACTAGTCTAAGATTTAATTTACAGTTTTTTTTCTCATGCTTAATACAAAACAAGAAGACTGTTATCAAGGTCGTTCTCGGAATCACACAGAGAACATCTCCCATATCTGTGACCTATTCGAATGCCTTATTGAAGGGTCGAATTCAATTTTGAACCCACACCCGTTCCGGTTTATCGGGCACAAAATACAAAACGAAATAAGCAAGGGTTGCCGATGATAACGCAAAAAACAAGATGCTTTTCAGTTCCAACGAAATTTAAGTATTACGTAAAAGTTTCATTATTTTAATAACATAAAGATATTCGATTCTAAGGAAAATTTACTATCATTACCGAACAATCTCGTAGTTATACGAGTATATAAGTCGTCGGGCCGGAGGGCGTCATACGCTTCACTTGCCGAAACGCTGTCTCCACATTTCTTTCAAGATTATTCTAAATTGAGGATCTGACATACAAAGTGACGTTGTAAACCTGATTATAATTTAATGTATTATAAAGTTGACTATTTCTTTAAGTTATTGACTCTTTGCTCTATTAGCTAAGACTAACTTAACCTAACCTAAACCTTTTATTAAAGATAGAGAACACAATAATATTATAACTGAACCCCAATTCATACCTACCTTTGACGCCCTTGCCTTTGTGATTTTACCTACCTACTTCTATACAAAATGAAAGATAGATTTCAAATAGCTATTAAACACGAAGTATAAATAAAAATAAACTAAAATTGGTGATGATCTTACTATTTGTTGTATGTCCTGTTTTAAGAAGAGTTGTTTATAGTATAAATAACATTTAAAGAATTCTCTTTTGGTTAGCATTACTTTGTTTTCTATTGGTGCGAATACTTATTATACTTTAAGTATTAAACAATTTCATTAAATAAAATTTTTAAAAAATCATTGATTTCAAACCTTGTTAGTTCATAGTATTAGTAACAATCAATAAACTACTAGTACATAACGAATTAGTAATAATTTATTAAATAGTACCATTAAAAATTATAAAAACACCGAAGTAAATTTTTGAACGTTTTTTACAAGGTCCGACAGCCCTTATGCTAACAAAAGTACTAATTATTTAAATTAACAGCAAATCACTGAGCAGTCTTAATCAAAACCTTTTGAGATCTCGAACCCAGATCGTATAATGGGAGCCTTTTAACGGACACAGATTAACGAAACATGTATAATTAGATTTTGAAACGGTCCTGATGTAACAATTTAGACAAAAAGACGGAAATTTTGACGCGCTCTTTTTATTAATCCCAACACATTGAACCAGCACTAACTTGCTGTGATTTCAGCAGTGAGCTTTTGTTATATGTACCTAAGTAGTTAATTACGGATAAACATACTAAAATTAATTTTTGTTTTGGAAATAAACACAAACTGTACGTAGAAAACATTCAAATCAATACGAACAGACTTGTTAATGCAGACATATGTTTGCACTGCCCAGAGATCGAACCCTAGGTTTAACAAGTTTACCAAGCATTTTACCACATAGGTCGTTTTATATAATGTTAAGAGCGCTATATTGGCTTACGCTCACAGCCTATCGTGTCCTCCGTAACATGAAATTATTTTTGTTTTTCGAATCAGTCGATTCCACAACTTGAAAAAAAGGCACATAGATATTATGATCTGCAGGATTTAAACCTGAGCCTTACTGCTAAGTTTAGAGCAGTAATCTTTTCCAACCCTCAACTCATACTTTATTCAAATATTTTTTTACAGATACTGTGTGTCAATTATTACTATTCATAAACGAGTATTATTATTTGTTTCTTGCATTTATTTTATATGTCTACCAACACTTGCCAGCACTTACAGGTGCACAATGATGTAAAAAGTATGGATTCGTGATATGCACACAAAACAATCGAAAAAAGTGTTCCGAATGCTGTGACAGCACACATACACAAATTTCGTATGAGCGTACATTTACCTAAACAAAAGAGTACAAAGTGCACTCTCTTCGGCGGTTGGTTTTTGAAGTACGGATGGCGTATCTACCTTTATATATACAGAATATCATTGCAGGTACATACAACATAATACATGAAGACAAAGACAAGAGTGCGTCAAGCTATGACATGTTAACATCTCGGGTTTAAGGCTGAGAGCCATCTGCGCTCGCCACTTGCCCGGTGAAGCTGTAAAGGCCATCTGCGGCCAACAGCAGTAGTCAGTTCGAAAAAAAAATCTCGGGTTCAAACGTGACATATACTTACAGCGACAAAAATTAAATTTAAATACAAAGAATTTAGTAAAAAAAAAACAATAAGTCGAGCCACCTTCTTGTCAGTGGGGATTTGGGCCTGGCAAATAAGTCTGTGTGGACAATATGACTCTACCACCGGTTCGGAAATGAGCGTTTGAGAGCTCAGATCTGACAGTAATGTTATCCTTAAAAATAGAAACTGGACTTGATGCGGATCTCTAAATGTGTGAACAGCAACTACCAAGATATTGGATTGAGACAAGACTAATGCTTCCCTGACGTCATAAATCATAAGGGCCATTATACTAGTCCCTCCAGAATACAGCAGATGCTCGAAGGAATTGGTCCGATAGTGTAAAATATAGTGTGTCGTGACCAATATGAAGCCATTTGTTACAGTAAAATATTTGGAGTGGGTTTAATGATGAAGTTTTACTATGTAGACTTTTTAGTGAGTAATTTAGTAAGTACAACAATAGTGAAATAGAAGTTTCACACTGTGTTTCGGGACATAGAAAATATGTGGAGATAAAGAGTACTCGACTTATACAGCGAAACAACTCTTGTTAAATTAAAATAGTATATTAAAAGAAGAAACACGTCTACCATTTACAAATAGTGAAAGAGAAGAGAACAAAATACAATCAATAAATAAAATTCTTTTACATTTGTCATGACTTGTAAGAAATGAGGTTGCATATTTACCATACAGCCGCCCCATTGAATTACATTATTTCAATAAGCAATAAAAATAAAAAAATCAACCTTGATACCTTTAGAAATAATATGTAAAACTTTCACAATATTATGTAACTAAATATTATTTAACATTTCTTTATTAATTAGTCAAAGCTCTAAAATTATTTATAAGCATTACGCATTGCTTAACATTGAATAAGAATTTATATTATTATTGTAAACAATCGATATAATAATAAAACGTAACTAAAAGGCAATTAGTTTACATTAATATAGCACTATAGCTATAGAAAAATCATCAGGTTTAAGAGACCTATCCTCTGTTGTCTCGGTTGACAGGCCCAGTGCGGCATTGGTGGAGAACAATAACTGCAGTTATCAGCTGTTGGTCTCCTTCAATGCCACTGTGTTATGGTAAGACGTACCACTTACGATCACGAGAGCGTCGTCTTCCTGGACACCTTATATCATAAAAAGACTTTGTAGAGTAATTTCGTGGATATAATATTGAACCTAGCTTGATATATTTGCTGGTATTACTCGAACTAATTTAGTACCAAACTAAAATTCATCATCATTATAGCCCTAAAATATCAGAGAAAATTATTAAGAATTCTACTAAAGAAGAAGAAAGCGAAGGCCAACGACGAACCAGATGGTCGGATGACCTGCTTATGGTGGCGGGTAGCAGATGGATGTCAACTGCTGGAGAGGATTTGGCTGTTATCATGATGGATGGATGGATACCTCTGAGGAATGTGTCGCGGTAGCGATCAGTGAAGCAGCAGAATCTATTTTGTTATACGGCCATGGCTACATGATAACATTATATTTAACACAATAGAAGGAAAGTACGAGATAGATACAATTTTAATACCTACATTATGTAGACAATTTACTACACTTATTTTTCGCTTTAGCATAAGCTTTCTGTATAGGATGTCTCAGATATTAAATGCCTTTGAAATCCTTACGATTCACGGACCAAATAATGGACCCTTCAGAAGGCATATGTGAATCCGATGCGTAACACGGCGGACCTTTTTGAATATGTTTCTTTGTGTGGTGTCTTTTATAAAAGATGGATCTTAAGGGGCCTCAGTTGCAGGCGCAGCAAAAGTTGAAATGTACTTACCATAAAAATAGGTTCTAGAAAAACGGAGTTGTTATTTTAACCCATACGTATTTGGAATTCAATTCAACCTCTTTATCGAAAGTTCATTAGCTGGGAAATAGTTAAGATTTGAAGTTTAATTAGAAGAATAAATAAATAAATATCCACTTACATTCATACAGCGCCATTTAGTGCTGAACTAAGAATTTTAGCCTGTATATGGACAACGGATTAAACAATATACTTTTACAAATACATTTTTTTGTATATACATACATATTATACAAAGAAAACACCCAGACTAATATTTTATCGATTTTCTATTGTATGGACGTAGGTAGGTTTTGAAATAAGTTGTTAAAATATAAAAATAACTAAACTACATAATAATCAAATAAATAAACTTGATAATAAGAGGACTTATTGGAAAAGTAATCAAATTAGATATTAAAATACTTCAAATTTATTTCAAGTGCTTCATGAATCAATCAAATAACTAAACGTTATCAAACGTTTTAGTTGATATGGCATTCGAAGCTGAAAATTTAAACTCGGTGATACATAATCATACTTATTTGAATATGGTGGCGATATGATATCATCATCATCATCATCAGCTCATGAAACGTCCCCACCGAGGGGCACGAGCCTACCCGTATAGGATGATTAGGCCTTAGTCGTCCACGCGGGCCCAGTGCGGATTGGACGACTTCACACACAACCTTCGAATCTCTTCGCAGGCATGCATGAAGGTTTCCTCACGATGTTTTCCTTCACCGTAAGGGCGTCGGATAACGTACATATATTTTTCGAAAATTCGAAAACACATTGGTACGTGGCGGGATTTGAACCTCCGCTCTCCCGGTAGGAGGGCGACAGTCCACACCATTTAGCCACCCACGCTCTATGATATATTCAGGAACATTTTCGATGCATTATAATTGAGATACGTATGAAAAAATTGGAATGTTATTAATGTATTAAGCCCTCATATGAGGTTTGTCGAAAGTTTTAATAATATTAATAAATATCCACTAATATTCACACAGCACCATCTAGCCCCAAGTTAAGCGTAAAGCCTGTAGTATAGGTATTAAACAACGGATAAATATACTTATATACTTTTTGTAAATAAATTCATATTATACATAGAAAACACCGAGACCAATACAAACAGACATATTCATGCACAAAAATGTTAGTACTGCCCGGGGATTACTGCCCATTAACGCGATAATTATTGCAATATTTTGTAATACGTTAAAGCTGCTAAATTATCGCGATAAGTGGTTGCTACACCTGAAATTCCCATAGTCGCGATAGTAAATGGCATTTCCTGTTGTGTTTCCAGTGTAGCACCAACATAAGCATCCAAATCACTGCTTGATTGCGTTCATGGGTTTAAATTCTGTGGGAAAGGCATCCATGATGATCAGGCATATTACCATCAAATGAGAAAACTCCTAACTGGTCCTCCGTTTACTTCGTTGTATCAATATTGCCATGATTACATATTCAAGATCTCTTAATCCAAGCGAAAAAAAAAGTAATTCCCTTTTATTTATCAATGGAACTCCTACAAAGACGACTCAATATCGAGCCCTACTATTGCCCGATGAAGTTGTAAAAGCCAACTGCGGCCATCAGCAGTAGTAAATTCGAAAAAAAATACGAGCCCCACCACCTTATAAAATATAATAAGTAAATAATATATACTTTGTTTAACACTAAAAGTATGCTTTGTGTATATGCCTATATGTTTGTTTTTCATTATAATGTATTTTTTCAATGAATAAAAAAGTACCTATAACAAATTTGAACACTAAAACAGACACGATCAATAAATCCCGACGTTACAACCTGGGAGAGCCTTAAATGAAAAGCAAATCTCTTTCTTCATAAATAATTTTAATCATATTTTTTCTCCTCAAAGCCTGGGGAAAATTAAATTACCAGAGGTGACTAATGGATTGTGAATGAGGAAAATCATAGCGGAACATTCTGGAAAGTCAGATCCGACGTTGATTGGTATCTAGTAATCTGTGGCCGTCCGGTACCCTAAATTACCCAATTTGACCAGATGCGTTCTTCGGTAAAATATATAAAAACAAATATTTCATTCAGAGGAATGAATGTTTAAGAAAATACTTACAAACATTAGAATTAATACAAAGCTTGAATTATTGGGACTAAAATCGGATTAACATATATATATATATATATTTCTTATCCATTCCCCCTTTAACCAGTTCTTTTACCTCATGCGCGGAGCACTAACATAACACAAAATAATCTTAAACTAAAAAAGTACGGACCATGAGTCTGTAGATGTAATTTTATTAACAATAAAATTTTTTTTTTTTCACATAGAACTACTTAGCCACCAACCAATCACTGACATAATAAACCAAAGATTGTAATCAATAAATAAATAAACGATTAACATTTATTCCGTGTAATCCGTTAGAGTTCGCATCCTAAAGTGATATGTTTTAGATTAGCTCCTTGAATGTAATCAAGACTGACGGATAATATTCACTCATACTTAATTTTGTATTAAAGGGGATGCATGAAATTGATTAGGTGAAATAGCTGTGAGGTAAGTCGCAATTTTTGCTATTATATCAAATTCTTCGAATAGATTTAACACAAAATATCTATGGCTGTAGCCAATTTAACCAAATAAGTCCGATTATGGTGAATGGGTGTAAAATTTTTACAGCAGTGTACACATGTAATGTTGCTATGCGTAAAAATTCAAACCGAAAAAAATAATTTAGTTATAAAAATCTTTTGTGTTATATACCAAAGATAATAAGAAGTAATTTCAATTATAAATATTATAATAGTTTCGAGATCGTCGGATTTTTTCGGACGTCCACATACTGTATCACTGCAGCACAATCGCGCTCAACAAGGGCAAAAAAAAGACCTTTTCTCAAAATTAAATTTATTTCTCAGAATGTTGATGTAAAAGGTTTGCGTTAAATATGAGTTCAGCATAACCTGCCACTTGTGGCGTAAAAATCTTAGTAACAGTTTTGTTATGTTATACTCGTACAAGCATTTTCAATGTCAAACTAGCACAGAAATTTAAAAACTTAAAACATTTTATTTATAATTATCACATCATCTTTGTTCCATAAATATAAACATGTCGGCATTTCCAGACCACACATGAGACCTATGTCCTCCAAAGCTTGTTCAGTGACAACAGTTCAATGGGTAAAGGCTTTGTGAGACACAATAACTAGTTGGGTTGTGTACTCGCTTTGATGCACTTTGAGATCGCATACAAAGGCGACCTGCATACAAGTAATATAGATGTTGAGAAGATTTATTAAATCAGTAAGGAGACTCGGAAATCTTATCTTCATCATCATCAGCTGCATTATCATCAGCTGCATTATACATCCCCTCAGCCTATCCGTATAGGGTGTATAGTCCACGTAGGCCCAGTGCGGACTGGCCGAATTCAAATACAACCTTTAAAACGTAGGCGTGCGCAGGTTTGAAGGAAAACATCGTGAATGTTTTCCTTCACCGTAAGAACGTCGGATAAACGTATATATAATTTCAAAAATTCAAAAAGACATTGTACCTGTCGGGGATTAAACCTGAATCCTCTAAATCAGAAGCCAACAGTTCAGATGAGCCACTGACGCTCTCAAATCTTAAGTATTTTAATTATATTCACAATCTAAATAAATATTTAATTTAATAGCAAGTATCTAGTGATGAAAAACATCAATGAAATCAAAAAATAACCAGCGTTCAACGCAGAAAGGCCTTCATACGGCTCTAGCTACGAAAACATCGTCCCGTAACTCACTACTGAAATCTAATGCGTTCAAGTAACTTACATTGTCAGATACTCGTAGTAGCCAAATACAACGACTTAGCGACAAATCCAAAGCAAGGAACTGGTCGAGATAATATTTAATGATCACCCAGCAATTTATCTACCATTGCAATAGTTGCCTTGCCATTCATACCAGCCGCTAGGGGCTGTCCGTACGACCCCATACAAAGTCAATAATCAGGCTAATATAATTAATAAAATTAAATTAAATAAACCTATAGACTGTCACCAATATATAGATTTTGAATCCTAAATTTTATCAAAAAGCAGCAATGTTTTGTAGAGCTGTTAATAAAGTACTCCCAGAAACGTATTTCGTTACAGATTAAAAGCAGTCAACAGTAATAAATGACCTTTTCGACTGGATCACCTAGATTTCCCCGCCCCTTGTATACTATGACACGAGGTACCCGTGGCGTAATTTGTTAGTGTCATGTGCTACGTGCTAATACCATAACTACCAGATACTACGAGTACTACGAACCACTACGAGCTACTACGATTACTACGAGCGTTACGAGGCCTACATATCAAGAGCAGCATAGCAAGAAAATGATCAATAAAGCTTTATCGACGAGTATTCCTAAAGTGTTACATATATTATTTGAAGCGATTTCTCATAAAGCTTTAATTTTGTAAAGCGAATTATTAAATTTGTTAGTTTACGATGATTAAAATACAAGTAAAAAGTGACAAGTATTTTAATAATTTGTGTATGGAAACTAAGTTGCTATTTAAATTTTATTACGATGCTAAACGTAACTGTATACAGAAACAGAGATAGAATTTTCATTAAAATAAAACGTGGGAATCAGCTACGAGTACTATAAGAAATATCTATGAGTACCACCCACTAATCCAAATTGGGCTCCCGTTATGGGTTACGGATCAATCTTCCCATAGCTATGCTGTCTGGAAAGGCCTATGCTCTAGAATAGGCCGTTACAGGCTAAGGCTATACAAAAAAGGCCAGAAACTATAATTTTTATTGTAATGAATACTATTTTCTTTTAAATATGAAAATGACGTTATCAACCACAAGAAAGGTTGTGTATGAAGTCATCCAATCTACACTGTGCCTGTGTGGACGACTAAAGCCCTATACGGGTAGGCTCGTGCTCCTCGGTGGGGACGTATAATGAGCTGATGATGATGAAGTAGGATAATACGTCAAGTGCTCTTATAGTAAAATACTTATTGATTTAATACTGATTGATACAATACTGACTAACTGAAGTGGTATTGCCACATAGCACAGCAATAGGGAGTTGCCGCGGGTTCAATGGGGTTTTTTGTTTGAACTTCTTTTATCCATAAATAGTAGCCGGTACTAACGGCAAAATGCAGTTTCCGAGAAACTAAGGGACTTCAGATTTTAATTATTTAGAAAGAAAGAAAAGCATTTATTCACAACAAGAAACATTTAATGATCACCCATCCCACTATCAACTATTACGTTAGTGCATTCAAAGCGCTATCCACTTTGCAATCGAGTACTTATCACTTTACAAGCTATTATACTGGTTTAATACGTACCGATATACTTTCTTTGTTAAAAAATCAATAAGATGTTAAAAAAAGGCTCAATTTTATTAAAATTACATAAAATAATTCAAATAGAAAACAAATTAATGTTGAAACAGCTTTGTGTGTTGATTAACTTAGGTTTTAGGCTAATATTTTACGAGTATAAATTATTGCAAGCTGTTGGAGAAGGATTAAACAAGACACGTATTTTAGGGCTTAATTTTTCACATTTAATACAAATATATATAGAAACTTATCCAACTTATTAGGTTAATAACTTACCAACAAAAAGTCCAAACACTAGTAGAACGGTCATGTTGATTTTCAACTATCAATTCATCACACAATTTCACATCTCAAGCCACAATTAAAATGATCCACTGGTCTTTACGTCATGCACTCCCGAGCAGCCATCAAAAGAAAATAAAGTTTCGAATATGGAACGAATTCGAAATATGGCGCGCTAGGTTACGTCAATACGTGTGATCGCATCAGCAGCCACAAGCAGACTGTGGTGCAGCTTCGAAGCATCCCGCTCCCCACCCCGCCCTTATCGCGATGCCGTAATTAGATAAATGTCATTGCTGTTGTCTAGTTTTTTCCTCCGCGAATTTTGTCGACCGATGTAATAGACTCGCAGACGTTCATTTGCGTAAATCGCGATTTGTGTTTGTGTGCGTAATAGCGAGTGCGCGTTCTCGCGTTTTGTATTTTTTTGTTGTGAAGGTTTCGTTCGGAAAGTGCTTCGGAATTGAGAACTTGATTTTTTTAACGTTTGGAAATGCCTATTTATTTATACGTACTAAGCAATATTTTAAACAAATAGAATGGATGAAACATTTCTAACTTTATAACCGCTTGATCGATAACCGCACGTAATGAAACTTTTGTCATATCACAAAAATTTTACACAACCTTAAAATCTTTTTAATTATCTGTGCCATGCACTCCATAAATGTATATTAGTAGTACTTATTAACTTTTAATAATTGATTCATATTAAAAGTATGTTTACGGCGACTAAGACCTATATAACCTATACGGGTAGGCTCGTGCTCCTTCGTTGGTACATTAAATGAGCTGCTGATGATGATGATAACCTATTAAAATTCATGATAAATAATATTTCGCGGTACTTTTCAATAATTATCGCAACAATATGCACGTGCCCTTACAATAACTAGCTGTATCGAAAAAAATATATACTTACCAGAGTTTCATTTGTGTCTATGTTTGCGAGAAAAAGAAAAAGGGCGAATCTCAGCGCAAAAATATGTCGCGTGCCGTATTGTCTGTGGTTTATGAGATTCTCTTCTACACAAGTGTTTTGTGCCCACTTTTGACTTTTTATGTCGCGAAAATATGTGCGTCAAAATATAATAAATGCCAATGAACTTTTGACTCCTTACCGTGCACTGTAATGTACTTGCAAATGAAATGATTGTGTTTCAGAAATCGTTAACAATAGAATTCTTTTATGACTAAAAGACAAACTATTTTCTCTTTTTATTAAACTTGATCAATGTTAAGACGCAAAGTAATGCCTTATATTATTTTGACTCGCAGAGTTCTATTATGCAACCAGAATAATATAGCATACTAGTTATATCTCCAACGCAGCATATACAAATTTCAAACACGTATTTTTTTGTATTTTATCTTAGAGAATCTAATTTCACATGCGAAACATTTTTTTCTTTGATTACGCCTTTCACTTAAACAAAATAAAACGATTTATTATTTTATTAAATGTCTCAATTTCATTTTCAAAAAGCCATGCAATATTCCACTACTTACAACTTAGATGTTGCTTCTTTTCACCATTATTCTGAACATAGTCCCTCGTTATTCGAGAATATATCTAGACTAGATGATTTAATATACGAAAAGAAGCCTCGAATAATCAGTGATAGCAACAAGAGGAGCATTCATAATATCCCTTACGTTATCCGATGCTATCGGCCGCTGTCCCGCAATGCCTCCCACAGGTTTAATTTCCGACTGTCTGTGTCTGATCCTGCGGCTACTGTTTAATGCTAGAGATGCGCTAACACAACACTATCGACTAATTATTGTTTTAGAGGAATGAATCGATATTTGTTTTGTTATTTTCATCACTAAATAAATATTAAAATATGTAAAATTATAAAACAGTTTATCTCTAAAACAAAATGTGTTAGGTATGTATATAAAATTGCGTAGTTCAGTACGGGTAAGAATTTTTTAACAAAGTGTACACAATGGTCAGGATGCTCAACTGATGGTAAGTGATACGTCAGACCATGACAAAGAGGCAATTATTGGGACCAACAACTGATAATCAGTTTTTAATCTCCATTAATGCCACACTGCGTCCGTCATCTGAGACAACAGATGTTTGGACCTTATACCCGGTAATTTTAATAGCTACAGTACCCTCATCCCATAACACAGAAATAAAAAATCATCATCACGTATTATTCACGGGACGATATCCGGCGCTGTGGTGCTACTTACCTAGACGACTCAGTACCGAGTCTACGACCTAGTAAACTTTTTGTTTCTTGGTAATCTATAAAATAAAAAATCAAAGTATCGACAATACAACTAGTCCAGCACTATCAAATTAATGCATTACTAGCATCCAACTTGATGGGGTTTTACAAGTATCTTCGCTTGTATTGTTAAACCTTACCCAGGGCCGTACACTGGTTCTTGGTTAAGGATTTCAAATCTATGAACTGCATGTTAAGTTTGTATTTAATTTAACCCAAACTATCATAAAATTCCCTAAATGTTCCTTCCATGATCTTATTTCGGCCTCCTCGAGTTTGTAGGTAACTGTTTATATAATTGACATAGTTTGATATTAGGTATGGAAAAACTATAAAACATATTATGTGTATGGGACTTGATTCCTCAGTAAACATTCAAGTAAACATTCAAACTTATAATAAAAAGTCCAGGAAATGTGTCGATTCTCGCTACATCAACTTTTTTTAAGAACTGAGAAGATTTAGACAGATCCAGATTTATTCGGCACATTCATTGTATGGGAAGTTGTTTTAAATAAAATAATTTAAAACATACTTTTACTAGTTTATTATTATGAAACCAACTCGTTATTATATAAAGAATATTGATGTATATGAAGTTTCGATCACTCCACAAGTACCTAATCTTCACATTTAAATCATCATCATCAGCGCATCGAACGACCACACCGAGGGGCACGAGCCTACCCGTATAGTGTGATTAGGCCTCAGTCGTCCACGCAGGCCCAGTGTGGGTTGGACAATCGCACAATCTTTTGAATTTCTTCGCAGGCGTGCGCAGGTTTCCTCACGATGTTTTCCTTTACCGTAAGAGCGTCGGATAACGTACATATAATTTCGAAAATCCTCAAACACATTGGTACGTGGCGGGATTTAAAATAAAAATAACGTCTATACAAAGCCATCCAGTACCAAACCAAATCAATATCAGCAGACTTTCACACCGCGTTTGATTGTGCTAAATTTGTTAGTTCCTGGTGAGTCAAACCGTTGTATGTAACAGTGTATTTATTGGTAAAATAAATCCAATAAGTAATACTCAATACATCATTATTCACTTTTAAAAGGACGCCGATTATAATGATGAACCAAGTATTGTAACCACGGGCTTACCTTCGCCTCTTAAAACAGGACTGGAATAATATTATTTCGTGTCTTCTGTCAAGAGATGCATAGAGAATGTTAGAAATGAAATAAAAAAAAGAGCATGGCCTGTGTTGTGAATTTGTGCAAAAACCACAGTGAACGAAACCAATCCAGAAATTGCCTCTCATAGGTTAATTAACAATTTTATGTGTTTTAGTTAAACACACTAAAATCAAAAACCTACATAAAAATATTTGTTAAAATTATATTATATACAGTTGTCACTTCGGGGACAAATTGTATGTATTAATGGCTTTCCGTCCGTATATTTTATACGTTCATGGTATTCATTAGGAATTAAATGTATCTATCAAACTCCATTAACATCTACATTTACTTTTCCCACTCTCTTTATAAAGATTTGAAACGCATTCAAAGTTCTTTTGGAGTTGCAAGCGTCTTAGGGTATAAATTGCCCTCAGATAAACGTATATGCGTTGCCTATTTATGCAAAACAGCCATGATGAAAAAAAGTGTAGAAATCATGGCTCCTAGACTATTTAATAATTGCCTGTAGAGTTAAGCAAATTGTGTATTGACAAATTTAAAAGTGCCTTATTTAATTTACTTATTGACAAATGCTATTATAATTTAAATGAATATTTTGAGGACGTTTTGACATTTTAATTTTTCATTTTAGGATATAATTTTGTATTGTTTTTTAATTATAGTATTATTTTTTTTGTTTTACTTGACATGAATTCCTGTTATGCTTAATTTTACGTTCTTATAAATACTTTCTTAATTTACCTTATTTTTTTCTTATTTACTATTGATAATATTTATTATAATTTGAGTGAAAATATTGAATAGGATTTGACACTTTAATTGGACATTTTGAATGTAATTGTGATAAATGAAATAAAAAAATTAATGTACTATATATGTGAAATAAGATATGTTATAATATTCATATACCAAAATGGTGAAACATAGAGATTCAACCTCATAAGAAAGAACACGTGTATGTACCTATGTTTATGAATAAATGAATTATTATTATTATTATTATTATTATTATGATTAAAAAATTAATCCCATTTCGGTCTAACTTATAACAATTTCATATATTTAGCTTCATTTTAAAATCATTTGCATGTATCAGCGGACAGTTCGTGACGAAAGGATGACAACCGGGATGACAAAAGAGAATGTGGACGAAATGAAACACAAAATTTAAAAATATTTATGCTTACTATTGTGGAAAATATAAAATGAATGGGTAAACGATATAAATGTGTTTATTTTATCAGAAAAAATCCTTCTTTAATGGTTAAGGAATTTTGGTCACAGGATATTCGCTTAAAAGAATGTTTTTTTACTGAATAAGATAGCCATAGTTGACTGAGCAACTCACCTTGAGATCAGCGCCCACCTTCATAACCATTCTAATCTTGCATTAGGTGACTTCTGGAATATTCTCATATTACACAAAATAATATATATAATGTTTCAGATAAGCAGAAAAATCAACAGATAACCCACAGGTTCAATCTGTCGATTCATCCGCTTATCTGAAACATTAACTGAGGAACTTGTTATAATAAATATTCAAAAATATCTTTTTATAAAATCAATACAAGCAATATTAAAAATTTAAGAATTCCTTTTCGCTTCCGTGACAAAGCATTCATGCAGTTTGAAAATTCGAAGCGAGCAAAGTAACAGGGGCGTATTCAAAGTACAAACTGGATTCAGCCTTTCAAATTAAGGGTCAGTGGATTTTCACAACGAAATATCTCGGAGCCGTCGCATTTTCCAGTTTGGAAGCAACGAATCCGATGTTCGCAACGCACTCTTGACTGACGGAATAACGAGGTCTGGGAAAATCGGGGAAATGCCGGTCTGAATGGACTGATCACTTTGTGTTGTTTTGGCTGGCATCAGCTATCTACTACTACTAGCTTGCCCCGGCTTCAAATGGGTGTTGTAAGTTTTTTTATGTTACAAGTGCAGGTACAGGACGGTTAAGACGCTCACCTGATGGTAAGTGAAACTTCTAACCATGACAGAGCGGCATTGTAGGATACCAACAACTGATAGACAGTTATTATCCTCCATCAATGCCGCACTACGCCCGTCACCCCAGACAACAGATGATAGGTAACTTATACTTTGTGATTTCACTAGCTACAATGCCCTCATCCAGATACACAAAAGAACATAACACTCCTGTTTCACGGGACTATATCTGGCACTGCGGTGGTACCTACCTAGACGACTCAGTATCGAGTCTACCACCTCGTATAAGTTTGTTGCTTGTGTTGTAAGTTTTATTTAGGCTCTACAATATTTTTAAAATGGTATGTACCTTTATCCAGGAATACCTATCATCCAGAAATGCGAAAAGACTTGGTACGTGGCGGGGTTCGAACCTGCATCCTTCAGATCGGAAGGAAACAGTCCACATCAATGAGCCACCAACGCTCTATGATAAGTCTGATGAAATTTGTACCATCACCATATAGCATGCCATTACGCATTGACGACTAAGGCCTATACACTCTGTTCGGGTAGGCTCTTTCTCCTCGTTAGGAACGTCTAATTTGCTTATTATGAGAGTAGTTTTTAGCAATCTTAACCTATACTAAACTCATTTGTCTTATATTGGCTTATTTCAGAAGCAATCCGAGCGATAATGCAATAAACAAAAAACTTGAACTTTGACATTGCACGGTCGAGTATGCAGCAATGATATTCTGTATAAATAAAGTCGAAAACGAACCGTCAAAGAGAGTACAGTTTGTACTTTTTTGTTGAGATAAATAAACGCTCATTCGAAATATGTGTATGTGTGCTGTCGCTACATTCGGAACGCTTTTCTCGATTGTTTTGTGAGCATATCACGAATCTATACTTTTTACATCATTGGTGTGCACCGATAAATTTTATGAGCAGCAAGCGCAAAATGTCCGGCGTTATAATTGCGGCGTATCGAGGCTGGTTGTAATTAATGGGCTTAGATAGCGAAATCGCAGCGTGATTTGAAACATGGCCGCCGACAAAGGTTGTGGACAATGGATTTATTATGGACGACCCAGTTGTTGTAGCAGAGATGTCGGCTACTTTACCAAGGGTTCAGGGTTCGATCCTGTACAACATTTTTGTGTCTGTTTGTATTGGTCTGGGTGTTTTCTATATATAATAGGTGACCGATTTGGTGTTGCGGTTGAGAGGTCGACTGCAACACCAAGGGTTCCGGGTTCAATCCCAAGGCAGTACAATCATTTGTGTGCATGAACATGTCTGTTTGTAATGGTCTGGTCGTTTTCTATGTATAATATGTATATATTTACAAAAAAATATATAAGTATGTTTATGTTGTTTAGTACCCATAATACAGGCTTCACGCTTAACTCGGGGCTAGATGGCGCTGTGTGAATGCCAGTGGATATTTATTTATTTATTAATATGTATGTGTTAATAAAAATGCTTATAAGTCAAAATCTCAAAGTAAAATTCTCTTTAACTTGGGCCCCAATGCCCTTTAATTTGAAATGCGCTAATAGAATCGTTATTGCACTCATTCGTTCTATTTAATGGTAGCGACTAGCGACCCGCATATGCTTCAATGCAATGGGAATATTCGTAATAATGTAAATAATATCTTTGAAAATATTCGTTTAAATCATATACTGTAAAGGGCAATATAGATCTTTAGGAAATCGACAATTTATTTAAGGTATTTTAATTTGATTTATGCTGTATTGGTGAAAATCGCTTCGAAAATTAGCCATTAGTTGTCGTTAAAAGGAAATGACAAATAAATGTTATTGTGGGATATCCATAAGAGATAATTATATACCATCGTGGAGTTTACTGTAGACCTTTTTATTGTTTACAATGGCAGTTGATTATTTTGATATATCTTGTAGGGTTCAGCCTGCGTTTTCAATTAAACGGAAAAAAAATACTCACGACATCACATTAGAAACTTCAAAAATAACAGTATTTCTCCTCTATTTTATGGTTGTTATTATACATACAAACCTTCCTCTTGAATCACTCTATCTATTTAAAAAAACCGCATCAAAATCCGTTGTGCGGTTTTAAAGATTTAAGCGCACATAGGAATATAGGGACAAAAAATGCGATTATGTACCATGTAGTCATTTTAATTAGTAATACTATTGGACAATTTAGTCTACTATACACATAGGGTACTTGACGCCACTAATCGTTGACGTACTTTTTATGAACTGTCAAAAAGGAACGTTGCCATATATTTTGTATGAGATTAGTGATATGTGACGTCATTGCTCACTATCATCAATTGACTATTTTTATTAGTTTCAGTGTATTTAAAAAAACAATATTGCAAATAAACAAAAGTGATCAATGAAACGACATATAAAATAAGGTGCGCTTTTATAAAAATAAGGTTTGGTATTTTATTGCGGATGGTGGAGAATACCGAATTACCATTTTAAACCATAAACATTTATATATTAATGAAACCACTGGATTGAAATTCTAGCACCATGTTAAGATTATTCATCCATTATGAATCTAATCTGTCTAATTATTCATTCTGACTATAACTTCTACATAAGAAGAACTAAGTGGTTCTTTTATATAGGAAAATACAATATTAGGATGAACTATATTCTATTTTGTTACAAATGAATTTTACGACTAATGTAGAGGATCCTAGTATAGAGGATACTAGGATCTTTGCACCCATTTAGATATCACTTCTTATGTCGTTCAGGTCAACAATCAAGGCATATATCATAATATTTACTTGGCTCCCATTTCACATTTCAGTTCTTGATGTCGACTAAAATAGTCCCAGACATCTTTGGTACACTAATTGAATAATATCCTCTTTGTTATTTAAAAAGTTTGTTGCTATATATCTTCAGAGTCCTTTTTTCTGCTCGGTGAAATTAATTAACACGTACTAATAACTGTAATGGTTCCATATCCATTTTTTCCACAGACTCCTATGTTCGCTCGCTTTGTGTTTGCTCATCAAAGTAATGAAGGCTTTGAGCAGCCCTTTGGGACAGCACTGTATTGTAGGAATGGCCTGTGACTGTAACAAAGTGACTGTAGCTGCGTTAAAAGAAATTGTATTTTTGAAATGTAGAGTTGAGTGTAGAGTGCAGATGGCCTTTACAGCTTCACCGTGCGATTGGCACGCGTAGAGTGCTCTTAGCATTAAGTATTTATATAAGGAGCATAAGGGAGTCTGCGAGGGAACTTCAGACCTCCGCTCAGAACGTTGTGGCGTGAACTAGGTGACATATATTTTCTTGGTTTTAGTAAATTATTAAGTATTCATTAATATTAAATTAAAGATTTTACAATTTATTGATTTCAAATTATAAAGCATATAAGTTTAGCGAATATGCTTTATATAAATTATAATCGTTTTATTAAATGAAGGATATAATAATTTTAAATTTCCGCTGACATTTTTAATAGGCATAATTAGAAGAGGTTGACTATGTGGGTAGGTACTCTAAGTTTTCGTCATCACACTGTTGTAAGGCACATCGCAAACTTTATTTGTTTTATTAGCAAGTATTAGTAGCGAAGCGTCAATCTGCTTTTCCCTACAGCGCGCGAATACACACAACAAACCAAACTGTAGCCAGTGGAATTACCGGGTATATGAGACCTTACATCCGGCGTCTCGGGTGACGGTATTGGCAAGGTATATAAGTCACTTTTACAGAGAATGGCTTTCTTTAATACTTCTCTGTCATGGTCAGCCGTGTCACTTACCATGAGGTGAGTAATCTGACCGTCCCGATCACTATATAACATTAACAAATACATATGTCATTGCGTTGGTTTAAAGGTTCGTTGCAGTCGTCGTTTGTCACCGACGGCTTGCTCCGATGCTATATTTGTGGTTTTGAAACATAAAAAAGTATTAAATTGAACTGAACTGAAGAATGTATTCATAAAATCATATTAAAGTAATAATTTAATATAAAAACAAATGTATCGGACGTCAACAATATGCAATCAACATAAACTTCCACATAGTATAGTTATGAAAAAATGCCAACCACATTATAAATAGTTAGTACATTTCGCCAAATAAATTCCATGCTCCATTATATTTCCAGTTAGTTTGTGCGTAACAGAATGTTCCGAGCAGACTGATTTTAATATTTCCCGTGAAACTGAAACATTTTTATGGAATCACAGACGCCCCACGTCTGTCAATCTATCCGATTTTCATTTCATTCAGTATGCGGAAAATAGTAATATACTGGCAGGAAGTACAATTCAATTTATCCCTCTCTTTTATAAGGTAAAATGGTAGGTTTATAAAGACATATTCTAAGTTGCTACCTTAGGAAATGTAACAAGAACGAAAGAAAGATATCTGTTTTCACCTAGAAACTACGAAGCTTATTACTCCTTGACGTCACTGTTTTAATTTATCAACTGACGCTTTTTGGGGTTATCGTCCAGCCCGCACTGCGCGGCCCATACACCCTATACGGGTAGGCTCGTGCCCCTCGGTGGGGACGTATAATGAGCTGATGAAGCTTTTTAAAAACCATTTTTGTTATTCCAAAATCAAAGGTTTCAATGTGTTTATGGGATTGAGATGTGAGATTATAAAAATGAGCATTTCAGATTTCTGTTTGAACCTAATAAACATTCCGATTGGGTGTTCTGTTGAGTCTTTGGCTGCAGATGGCTTCTAGCAATCGATGGCCGAAAGGGACTAATGAATGCACATTCCCTTTGAACCTGAGAAGCGCTCGGCGAGAATCATAGTACGCAAAAGTGCACATCCGTAATTTTGCACCTTTATTTGGCAGATAAAAACAATATTCTGGCATACACATTCAATACAAATGCATGCAATACATTCCGAAAGAGCAGAACTAATTAAAAAAAACAATATATACCTAACAAACGTAATTAATTAATCAATCCGAATCATTATTTCAGCATGAAATGTCCACTGCTGAACGAAGGACTACCCTTATGATTTCCACGCGGACCGATACCTGGCAGTTAACAACCAATGCGATCCGAATATCAAGCCTTATTATAAGAACTAAACATAGTTTACATATTTTTTAAAATATCATAAAAATTTAGCAACTGTTCGAGCTACGTCAAACATTCTGCAGCCATCAGCTACACCGTAATTAGAACATGACCTCGTCAGTGTTGTTGTCCAATACTGATGGCACACTGCGATATACGATCGAGATGACATCCAACTCACATAAAATTATTCAAAATATTGCAAAACTTCATTTATTAAAGTATTTAAAAGAAATGTTTATTTAATATAAAATATGATCAAGCTTTAATGCGTTTCAATTGACAATATTTCATATTATGTATACGTTCAGATTAACCATAACGCCTCTTTCTCTAAGCGTAATTACAGTATTTTTTCTAGGTATAAGAAATGAAGCTGTATTCCCTCGACCCTTTGTCTTTTATCCAATGGTCAGGGCCACAATTCCATTAATTTTAAAATGCACTTATATGCTCATTTTTGTATCTTAATAGTTAAATGTTGCACTCATTCGTTATGTTTTATGGTATTTTAATTGATGACACCATTATAACATTTCGTTATACTATATAATTACCATTTAAACCTGTACGGATTAAAGTAGCTTGTTGGACTGATTGAATAATTAAACCAATAGTTAAAATATTTAATTATTGACGCGCGTGGCTCAATAGCGCTGACGTCGCCTCTACCGGAGGAGCGCCGAGGTTCAAATCCGCCACGTACCAATGTGTTTTCGAATTTTCGACAAACATGTACGTTATCCGACGCTCTTACGCGTGAAGGAAAACATCGTGGGAAACCTGCGCACACTGCGAAGTGATTCAAAAGGTTGTGGTGAAGTTGACCACCCACACTGGGCCGCGTGGACGAACTAGCCTTATCACCCTATACGGGTGGCTGGTGCCTCTCGGTGGGAAGTGTAATTGAGCTGATGAATGATGATATTAATTTTTATTCTGAACTTATTCAAATTCTCAGCCATCTGCGAACACATCAACGCAGTTCTAACTAGGTGCCAGTCGCCGTGGCCGAAAATCGGTCTGGAAGGTTATTATTATTAGTATTCAAACTAGTTGAATGTTGATGGTAAATAAAGAACACATGATTAGGTTCATCATCATCATCATCATCATCACTTAAACGTCACGAGGCCCAAGCCACCGTATAGGGTGATTAGGCCTAGTCGTCCACGCGGGCCAGGGCGGATTGGATGACTTCAACACAAAACATTTGAATCTTCTTCGCAGGCGTGCATGAGTTTCTCACGATGTTTTTCTTCACCGTAAGAGCGTCAGATAACATACATATATTTTTCGAAAATTCGATACATATTGGTACGTGGCGGGATTTGAACCTCAGCCTCCCGGTATGAGGGCGACAGTCCACCCATTGAGCCACCGATGCTCTAGTGATTAGTTGATGGTTGTTTAACGAACTGATTTTTCATTATTAATTATGATGCGATGAACAAACGTCAGATTAAATTGCGCTGACGCTTCTTGATGTACGTACTTTCCCGTACAAAACCATGAACGTTCAATTTATACCCGAAATAAATTAATTAGATGAACGATCGCATTCCAAAAGTGTCTAAGGTAAAAGTCTGCCCCTCGCTTCAGTTGGGCAGAATTTTCATACAAAATCACGTCGCACGTCAAGTCATACGGACATAGTAGTATGCTCGTCTTTTGAATTGTAACAATTTTAATAAGTAATTTTATTCATATATATAACAATAAGAGACAAGTTATTAGTATTCTTAAATCTAAGTAGTCAAATAAAACTACTGTTGAGTATTTATAAGATTATCACACACATTTTTATTTTACATATTTACAAATACGAATCTTTATGAAATTTTATTATATGTCTCATCATCATCATCATCATCATCAGCTTCATTAACGTCCACCGAGGGGCACGAGCCTACCCGTATAGGGTGATTAGCCTTAGTCGTCCACGCGGCCCAGTGCGGATTGACGACTTCACACAACAACCTTCGAATCTCTCCGCAGACGTGCAGAAGGTTTCTCACGATGTTTTCCTTCACCGTAGAGCGTCGGATAACGTACATATATTTTCGAAAATTGAAAATACATTGGTACGTGTCGGGGTTTGAACCTCAGCCCTCCCGGTAGGAGGCACAGTCCACACCACTGAGCCACCGACGCTCTTATCTTATATTATATGTCTATGTACATATATTTACTTCCAATATTATACACACCTACTAACATAACCACGCGTGCACACACGCATCCTCACTTGTACAATGCATTTATATTGTTATTTTTTTTTATAGTGTTATTTTATTGTTGTTATTATCCTTTTACTTTGTACAAGAGCTTGGAATCACACAATTTTTATCGCACTGTATTGCAAACTGTTTTGTGGTCAAAAACAAAACAAATGAAAGTCAACGTCTGCGTAGAGTGACACGGATATTTTTTGTTTGATATTTCTTGGTATTTGTATTATTTAAGGCGTACCAAATATATCGTCAAGAACATGTACAATATCAAGGATTCATGATATATTTATGAATGAAATTGAGGCGGAGATTCCTGTGTGATGCCATATAGCGTCTCATATGTGCATTTATGAGAGTGCAGTAGCCGTCTGTGTCTCTAATGATATTTTAACGAGAACATGAAATATATTCCATGTGTTACATTCCATTACGTTCCGTTTTCCATTAATGTGAACGCTGTTTTTGTGAAACATAATATTGTCAAATTATTATAATGAGATGTGGTATATTTAAATTTTATTACTGATGTCATCATGCACGTATGCATTTTAATTATTTATTTTATATGATTTAATCGTCAGCTAATAACATCCCACTGCAGGGCGGCTTGTCCGCACCCGCAAATACTAAATTTACCAAGCAAATTGTTAAAACCAACCACAAAGGCAAGACTGTTGCCCTTCTACCGGGAGGGCTGAGATTCAAATCCCGCCACGTACCAAAGTGTTTTTGTATTTCCGAAATTATATGTACATTATCCGACGCTCTTATGGTGAAGGAAAAAATCGTGAGGAAACCTTCACGCATGCGAAGAGATTCAAAGGTTGTGTGTGAAGTCATCCAATCCGCACTGGGCCCGCGTGGACGACTAAGGCCTAATCACCCTATACGGGTAGGCACGTGCCCCTCGGTTGGGACATTTAATGAGCTGATGATAATGAACCACAAAAACTAAAAATACTTTTCGTATATAAACTGCAACGCAATATCAATCATGGCGGCCGGAATTTAAGTAAACAAAATATCACAGAAGTATCGCGTTTTCCACTTTAGAAGATTCGACAGAGACCGATGAATTGGCCGTGTAAAACGAATCCGTGACCGACGGGATTTGAACGAATAAACAGAGGGCCTCGGAAAATGGTGGATATGAGAAGATTGTGCAAAAGCTCGGGCATAGTGTGCCAGAATTAGGCATGTCCACCGCTGCACTTAAATAACAACCTACACTCATTATTGTGTGATAAAAATTCAGTAAAGCCAAAATTATTATACTTATAAAATAAATATCTGTAGACATTATCACAGCACCATCTAGCCCCAAACTAAGAAGAAAGAAAGAAAGAAAGAGACAAAGGATAAACAAACTGATACTTTTTTTGTGTAAATACATATTATACAACGAAAAACCCAATAATAGACTTGTTCATGCATACGAATGTTTGTACGGCTGATCAAGCCCGAAACCCGTGTAGTAGCTGACGTCTCAACCGCTATACCAAATGAGTCGACAAAAAAAACAGAATACATATATTTCACACAGCATCATCTAATCTCAGTTTTGAAAAAGAGTAGTAGGGGTGCTTAACGTCAGTAAATTTCCTTGGTACAATCACTTGAAATTAAGAACTTTTTTTCGACATTAAGTGAACAAGACGGTTCTTCGAGTTCCCTTACCTGGTAGTAAGTGATACGCCTTACCATGACAGATACTGTGTTGAATGAAATTAATAACAGTAGTTCTGCCAACTCTGCTCTGCGCCTCTCACCCGAGACGAAAGATCTTAGATATCTCATACCCGGTAATTTTACTAGCTACAGTGCCCTCCTCACAGAAGAGCAAAACATTTCACACCTAACTTAACGACTCAGTACCATGTCTACCATGTTATATATTGTAAATAAATAGTCGTTAACTATATTTGGAAATATTCGTCATGAATAAATCATTTCACAAGTTAGCACGATAAAATATAATTCTAACTTCCAACTGAAGCAACTACCGTACATTGTGTAATAAATATCATTAAAGAGTTTCCTTCAATTTTGTAAGTCAACAATCTTACGAACTAAAATATGTTACCATAAATATGTATAGACCCGTTAATACTGGCCGAGTGTATTTTTATGCTAATCCAGCCTCTGGACGCGGGATAATTTCTCATTCATCGCGCCAAATCGGGTTTTGTTCGGGGAAAACTAGTAAATCATAGAATTATATCCGGGATTCTTTTATTGTGCTCCTTGTGTAGTTTTATTGTGGCCATTTGCCGTTTTCTTACGTTTTTAGCCGAAGTTGTGGCGCGTTATTTATGAAAGCACGTTGTAAATATTGCGAGAACGTTGTAACACAGTTTGTTCTGTTGCTTTTCGCACAACGTTAGGTAAATAACGTAATTACTCGAGTTACAACTGCACCTGGGGATTAATAACCAGCACATTAGGGTTCTAAGAAATAATGATGAAATGTTTAAAGTCATAATTGTAATTAATGATACAAGTTTTTACTGGGATATAGTGTTAGTCAGTCATGTTGCACACTATTGCGATTCTAAATATAACAATTACTAACGTATGTGTCATGGGGCTCGGTCAATTTTTGGTTGATGTTTCTTCTTTTTGAACGATGACTTATTATACAAAGTAATACCAGTCCCACGGACCGGGCTAAGTTAAACGATGAATAAAGGCCCGAAAGAGTGTGTACTACTTTACAGATAATAACTGTGTTCTATCTATCTATTCAACCTATCGCAGTCCACTGCTGGACATAGGTCTCCCCCATTTTGCGCCAGATATCCCGGTCCTCCGCTTTTCTCATCCAGCCTCACCAACGACTTTGATTCAATTATTCATTTGACATGTTGGTATTTTATTGTTTTTTTATTTATTTGTTTTTGACACACTTTTATATAATATTGTCATTATACAGTTTATGTATTTTGATTATCAACTAACATGCTGACATCTTCATGCAAACTGTGAGTCACCATACATGTGTTAAACAAATAAAAGACTTTCTAGTTGCCACCTTATATATAGTACCTACAGTTTTGAATGTGTGTAAAATAACCAGTTTTTAATTTATCTAATACAATAAAGAGTACCGTTGAAAAACAAAATCACCGAACACAAGTTAATGTTTTCCGGTGTTTGGTGAAATATTTTTTCGTAGCGCCGTTGTTTTCGTAACAGAATAATACAGGTCTATGCATTGGAACTGTCAAAAACATTTTTGCAGTTCAAGGATTAAGCTTACAGAGGTTTGCGTGTTGCAGTTACAAATTTCTTGATTTGAATAAATTAGGAAAATTCGCAAATAAAATTTTCTTTGTTTGAAGATTTGAGGCTGAACCATCTTATTGTCAGAAGAGAAAAATAATTTCGGGCTTTGGTTTCAAGTTAAAACGATATACTTACGTAAATAACTCCTTCATTGTTTTTTTTAAATAATATAGGAAACAGAATAAAAACATGACAAAAAATTTTTTTAAATACAAATTTTATTACAGTGTTTTGATTGAGGTTAATTAAATTTCTGTACAAGGTATATTAAATTACGAAAGCTGAATGCTGAAAATCATATCAAAACACAATTTTGGTAAAAAAACAATATATTATACCTAAATAGACAACAGAGCTACAAGTAATGACTTTTGCGAAGTTCATAAATTGACACTACGAAATTAAAGTCATTAAATCGCTTCCGCTCATCCATTAACAACCAACACCATCGACGATATTGACACATGTTGTGCCGCCGAGGTGCCTGCTACGCCTAGATACAATTTTTCGTTTATCCGATTGTCAAAAACAGAAAATAGTACTATCTTTTTTACTTCCAAGCCGATTCGGCCGCATGGATAGCTTTTTTTATTGTTTGCAGTTTGAAACCGTGTTCCGATAGAAAATGCTCCCGGGCAGTTTACGCTGTAGTCTTCCATTTATATTTGACGACCCATCTGGTATAATGGTTGAGATATCAGCTATTACACCAAGGGTTCCGGGTTCGATCCCCGGGCAGTACAAATATTTGTGTGCATTAACATTTTTTTTGTATTGTTCTGGGTATTGTCTACATATTTTTCAAATTTATTGAAACCAAATGATATATGAGCGTCGGTGGCTCAGTGGTGTGAACTGTCGCCTTCCTACCGGGAGGGCTGAGGTTCAAATCCCGACACGTACCAATGTATTTTCGAATTTTCGAAAATAAATGTACGTTATCCGACGCTCTTACGGTGAAGGAAAACATCGTGAGGAAACCTTCATGCACGCCTGCGAAGAGATTCGAAGGTTGTGTGTGAAGTCGTCCAATCCGCACTGGGCCCGCGTGGACGACTAAGGCCTAATCACCCTATACGGGTAGGCGCGTGCTTCTCGGTGGGGACGTTTAATGAGCTGATGATGATGATGAAATGATATACTGTTTCGTACTTTTGAAACATAAAATATTTTTTTAAATATAATACCAGTATTTTATTCATTTTATTATTCTTTATACTAAACATCTCAAACATTAACAATCTGGTGTCAGGTTGTCAGCTTAAGTTCGCAGCTATGAAGCCAAAAAGCGATATATTATTTGATAATCCAAGAAGTTCATTCTTCTTTTCAGATATCCTTTATCTAAAATACATACATACATTACTACATGCGTGAGAGAATAAATAACGACGTTGAATGAAAATATGGGCAGGTTTATTGATGTGGTAATAGGGGATGGAGATAATACAAAAGGAAATCTAATGGGCTATTACTTAACCGTATGGTAGCGAACGGATGGAATATATCAGTTGTAAACACGAGCGGCATCATATGGATAAAGAATAAATATAGACATATTCCTACTTGAAAGAGTCAGCAAAACACTATTTTCTATGACCTGGGGGGTAACCACAATCCCTTAAAACAGTATTGTTATAATGATACGTCAGCATTTTTGTACCACAAAAGACGAAGTAATATTATTGGACTACGGTTTTAAGAGATGGCAGTAACCTCCATGTCATATAAATAAAAAATATAAATGTTAGGTTAATTTAAAGCCATGGCCAAGCCAGGCGCAGGGCAAGTTGACGATAATTAAATGACTTTCTACTGTTACAAATTTCCTTCACTGCTGCTTCGGTTATGGTCAGGCGTATCACCTACCACCAGCTGAGCGAGCTGACCGTCCCGTTCACTTATGACATAAAAAAATTTGAAACAATTTCTAAACTAAAGCCCAGTTCCCATCGCCTCAACACATCTGTCAGCTTTCTTAAGCTCACCATTGTAAAGTCCTTTCCACGCTACTTATAGCGGAACATGCTCTTGTGAAAATAATAAAGGCAAGGCAATCTCCCGCACTATACACCCCTAATACTAGGTGATTGATAGTAAGGGGCGGGTGACGTCACACCATATGTCCACGTCGGGAGTGCTCAGTGACCTTGCTCTTTTGTGTCCTTTTGTTAATTTCACCTGATTTATTGGACGGCTTGAAATTCCCTTCTTTTGTATTCCTGTGATTTGTTTTTGTGTTATTTTTTGGTTGGAACTGCCTGGACTAGTGGTCTGAGCATTGAGATTACTGCGTGACCAGGCTTTTATGTTTTAATCCCCTGTGGAGCTTGCAGAGTTAAAGTCACTTTGTTCCAAGTTTGGTTAAGTAAGAAAGACAAATGCTTTATTTGACTATAAAGAAAACATTACATCTACCAACATTATTATACAACATATTATAAAGAAGGACAACGATAAGAAGAAAAGGTTAAGAAAGTCTGAATCACTTCACTTCAACATCTAAAAACAATGATCATTCGGTGTGTAGGGATCCTGATGACTACGAACTTCGAATGGTAATTGTTACCCACCAATCCACATTAGGCCGGCGTGGTGGGTTCCGAAGGGTTGAAAGCTTGTTCCCTACAGTGGACAGTTAAATACTGATGATGACGAATATTAGTTACTTGTTTAATAGATTCTAATGAAACTAGAAAAATAATTAGTAAATAAAAGAAGAAAACTAAAATAAATTACACCCTAAATACTTAAAAATAAATAAATAAAACAAAAAAATATAATTAAAATAAGTCTCTTTCGGCAAGGTTCCGGAAATATTAGCAGCGTTACCCCTTTGGATTGCTGGACTGATTCTTTGTCCTAGGAAGCTGCCGGACCCTCGGTCACCTGTGATGTCGACTAACCTTTTCGAAATTTCCTTAAAATCCTCAAAGCACTAAAACACCACGGACCAAGGGTCTCGGCACCGAATAGGACAAAAACATATTCCCCCTTGTATATGCACGCTTTGGCTTTTTCAGCCGCTTCACAAGCCATACGAGCTCTGTCGTTGGTTCCTACTTGTATGCAGGTTTAAATGACGAAACATTTATTTGTCGGTAAGAACGTAAAGATTCAAGAATAAGCGACCGAGCCAAGTATCCTTGGGAAACGATCTTGGTGTTATGGGTGAGACATCGTCTACGGTAGCGTCGGTAGCATCCTATATTATTTATTTTTATTTATTTATTTGGAAGACCAACAGCTTCAAAACAGTATAAAAAAATCACAATAATAACAATAAGCCAATTACAGGTCTTCACTTATAGTAATATAATGAAAACAACTTAACTACGATAACAACAAATCACAAAAATAACAAAACAAATAAACATATATGTTCAATATATATATGTACATATATACATACAAATACATATATTCATATACATACGTACACACAAAAACCTATACATTGAAGAATTGCCCACTTAATGCTTTCCTCGCCGCAACCACACTAGTGTTAAATAGGTCTAAGTCGACAGATTTAGCTACTTCATTAAAATTATCACAAGCACGCCACAAGTATTCATTTTGTCTGTAGTTAGTTCACGACATTGGAAGAAACAGTAACGTGTTGTTTCTAAAGGACCTAGAAGGCACCCTCAACGTTAACTTGGACAGCAGATCCCGACAATCCAAGGAACCTGACGCCAACCTGAGTAAAAATGATATATCACCTATACTGAGCCGAAGGTCCAGGGGAAGAAGGTGGTGCTTCCTACAGTATGCAAGGTAGCTAGTAGAATCATACATAACATCCCGTACGAAAACATAGATAACGGAGAAATTTTCTTTGAATGTTTTCAATACGGGTGATGTAGACTTGATACCTAGGATTCCAGATCTGAGAGGCGTATTCCAAAACGCTACGAACAAAATAACAGTACAAAATGTTAATTGTCTTGACATCGGAAAATTCTTTACATAGGCGCATTACTAGCCCTAACGTCCTTGATGCCTTAGTGACTATGCTATCAACATGTTTATCAAACAATAGTTTGCTATCATGTATGACACCTAGATCGCGAACTGAAAACGCTCTTTTCAAAATCGAACCTTTGAGAGAGTAGTCATACCGAATAAACTCACGTTTGCGAGTGTAGGTTACAAGACAACATTTAGATGGTGTAGATCAAGGTGGTTGGTTTCGCAATAATTTTCAAGCCTCACGAGATCCTCTTCAACTCTCTCTGCATCATCATGTGTGTCAATACGCGCAAAGATTTTCATAACATCAGCAAAGCATAATAGATGAGAATTTAGGAAGCATGCTTCAATATCATTGACAAATATAATAAATAATAATGGTCCAAGCAGAGATCCTTGAGGAACCCCGCTAGGTATCATCACCCAGCTAGAAATGTAGTTGTGAACGACTACTGCCTGGGATCTGTTACAAATATAAGAGGAAAACTATCTGAGGAGGTCCCCACAAATACCCATGCTCAACAGCTTAGAGATGAGGGTCTGATGGTGGATGCGATCAAAGGCCTTGCTGTAATCAGTGTAAATCACATCAACTTGCCCACCTGCATCCATGGTATCGGCAAGGAAGTTGTTGAATAGTACTAGATTAGAGACTGTGGAACGCCGTTTAAGGAAACCGTGCTGAGAAGGACTGAATTTATGACACAATGCAAAGTAGACCTGGTTATACACTTCTTTCTCAAAAACTTTGGATACTATGCATAGTTTAGATATGGGTCGATAGTTCACAATTTCAGCCTTATTGCCCTTTTTAAAAATAGGTGTTATATACCTTTTTCTAAATGTCCGGAACAATGTTGTCGGAGATAGACTTTTTAAAAAGAATCGTAAGTGGCAATGCCAGCGTATCCGCACACTTATCGTAATCTAAATCCACTGGCGAAGTCCTAAAAGAGGATGGGGTCAAGAAATTAGAATGAAAATAACTTGAAAAAGCTTCACTTATAGCATTACCGGATTCAATACTGTATCACCATGTTTAAGACAACTTGGAAGCTTATTCGATTTTTTCGTTGACTGAATAAATGACCAAAAGTTTCTTGGATTATTTTTGATAGATTCTCAATTTTCTTCATAAAGTTACAAAAACAATTGCTTTCCACTCTCTTAACTCTGTCACGCAATAAATAATACATAACTATGATAATGTGAGCTATTATGTGGATATTGCCATATAACCTGAACTTTTTGAGATATTTGTGCTTTTCCTTTATGAACTTAATAAGCGGTACAGAATACCAATCTAGTTAACTACAAACTTAGTTGGTATGTAAACTTCTCAATTTATGAACACGTCGTAAAAGAAATCAACATCCTCGTTAATCGATCGACTAGAAAGCTCCTCGTTCCAGTCAATCCATCGAATATCGGAATTAATTGATTCGTAGTCTCCCTTATAAAACAAGTACTTTAAGAAAGGTGCATTTTTCAAAGAATATGTATTAAAAACATTTTGATGTCCAAAGCACCATGGTGCGGATCGGCAGGTAAAGCCAATGGATCATTACACTCATGCACAGTGATGACGTCAGTGCACAAAACTAGGTCAAGCGTTACACCAAAGTTGTTACGTACACTATTACTCTACTTCAGCTCCAACGTGGCCAGCTCATCAACAAGTAAACATTCATCTTGCGAACGATAGTTCAAGGGAAGAAGGACCATCAGAACTGTTAGGTACCCAATAGATCTGACTTATATTGAAGTCTCCCACTATGAGAAACTTGTCATCTGGACGAGTGTTACAAGTAACATGTAAATTGTTAAAAAGTTATTTAATTGTTGAGAAAAAGAATTTCCTAAATTTTGTTGAATGAGGTATATTACGCATATATGTAAATAGCACCTCGGGGCACCTGAAGCTCTGCTACGAATAGGTAAACTGACCCACACATTATGACCAAGGATCCGGGTTCGATCCCCGGTAGTACATACATGTGTGCATGCACATGTCTGTTTGTATTGGTGTCTTTTTTTTTATACTATAGCAGGCAAACGAGCAAACGGCTCATGTGATGGTAAATGTCACCGCCGCCCATGTACATTTGCAATACCAGAGGGCACTGAAATGCATTGCCGGCTTTTCCGTTGTCTTGGTGTTTGCTATGTATATATAAAATACAAAAAATAAGTATATACGTATGATTATCCGTTATTTACTATCCATATTACAGGCTTATGCTTTGTTTGGGGCTAGATGGCGTCGTTTGAATGTCAGCGGTTATTTATTATTATTCTTAAAAAATAAAAGCTCACTGCCTTTGAAAGCTCGGCCACTTGATTAGAACGGAGCAGGATTGAGTAGTATTAAGAGTATATCTTGCACGACAGAGTAAGTCATTGCGAAGTAATTGAGAGTAAGTCAGTGAGTCATTGAGAAAAAATAAATATTATTATAAAAAAGTTTGTCATTTCTTTTGGAAATATCTTTATTTCGTATAGTGTTGAGAATTCGCAGTACAAACTCAATGTATACCTACCAGGAGTGCATAGCATAGGGCCGTGTAAAATAAATCAAAGCAACAAGAGTAGCGGTTAAACCCGACTGAACCCAAGTGATCCCGTCCCATCTGTCGTAACAGCGTCTCAACGGTCGTCAAACTCGCGGCCATCTTGGCTGTCCAGTTTGTGAAACATAGATTCGTTGCGAACCATAGATGTCGCTTCGTTTGCAATCATATTTTTATTGATGATTTCAGGTTCACTTTTGATGATTGTGTTTACGTGTTATGATTCGATATTTTATTGAGTGTTTATATTTATTCTACTAGCATTATTATGCTTTTTTCGATACCCAAAAATACATGTACATATTACGTAACGATAAATATATGTTTCTCTTCAAAGTTATTTTAAATATTTCTCATCAAACTATGATTATTAAGAAGGATGAAATGAAATTGATGAATATTAATCTTAATACCAGGCATTTAACTAGAATTATATAGGTGTTTATTATATCGCAGTCCACTGGTAGACATAGGCTTCCCCCATTTTGCGCCTGATATCCCGGTCCTCCGCTTTTCTCATCAAGCCTCCACCAGCGACCATTCGCAAGTCGAATTATATAGATACTATAATGCAAGTTACCTATCAGTTATACATTATGGGCTTAAGAAAAAATCTCTCTTCTAACGCTTTATAACTTTATACTACTTGAATAATATATAGACGTATTTTGCCCAGATCAATATTTGGTTAAAAACATATTTATGTGTGCTTTGTATTTGACAAGTTTATTGAATAATAAGAGGAACTCTAAATGAAAAGATCACGAGTGTGGTAAGGGAGGTTATTGATAACACACGTTAACACTTAATAATAAGCTTCAGATAAAATTCAAAGCAGTCATTTCTAAATAAAAATCTGGTCGAGTTAATTCTCGTTCGTTCGTTCGTATCAACCTGCATTATGTGAAAGCGCACAAAATGTAACATCAATTAAAAAAATCTTTTAGTGAACAAATAAATATAAACAACACTTAGTAAAATCTAACTTAAAATGGATACAGAGTAGCAACACTTCCTAAATTCCCAAGACAGGCAGTGTTTATACATCCTGTATTATTTACTCAAGTAGTTCAAATGTTATACAGGGTGTGCCGCAACCCATAGACAACTCTGAGCCGAGACGCCCCGGCCGGAGATCAAGAAGCGACCGCACGCCGGATATGAACCAACTAAGACAATCCCCGCATTATACGTAATATGGTGACCACACTTTTGGTATTCAAGTTGATGGACTTTTTTAGGGTTCCGTAGCCAAATGGCAAAAAACGGAACCCTTATAGATTCTTTACTTACTACTATTGTTGGCAGATGGCCTTTACAGCTTTTTCGGGCAAGTGGCGACATGTATAATATGCATGTGTTTACAAAAAAAACGTATATTTAAGTATGTTTATCCGTTGTTAAGTTCCCATAATACAGGCTAAATGCTTAGTTTGGGGCAAGATGACGCAGTGTGACTGTTGTATTCCGATCTGGAGGATGCAGGTTCAAATCCTGCTACGTTCCAATGTCTTTTCGAATAATCAAAATTTTATGTACGTTTATCCGACGCTCTAACGATGAAGGAAAACATCGTGAGGAAACCTGTGCACGCTTGATAAGAGATTCTGGGCCCGTGTGGATGACTTAGGTTTAATCACTCTTTACGAGTAGGCTCGTGCCCCTCGTGGGGACGTATATATGAGCTTATAATGATTATGATATACGAGTATAAGCGATTCCAACAACATGCAGTATGATTCTAGTCTACTTCATGGGCCTTGGTACCTACTTATTATCCTGTCAAATAACAAAAAATAACGATCATCCAGCAATACGGGCAAAACCAGCATATTTAATAACGTTCTGAAAAATCTTAAGCCGTCAGTTCCGGCTACTACTTTAGGATGGTAGTCATTAACACCGCACTCGTCCCGCGTGGTGGGGTATGACCCAAATTCTCCATTGCCAAATTATTTAATATTTACACTATCTCGTATAAAGGAAAACCATGGTCACCCTATTCAGTTATATACAGGGTGTTGAGACCAGCGACGGTGGGCGCCGTATTGCGGACTGAAAACACGCCTTGAATCACAATGCCAGCTGATTGCCGGACTTAGTTATTGTACATAGTTATAAAACGGACCTGTTTGCAATTTAACATGCATAGCGATACTTGTATGAATTATTGTCTCCATAATAATAAATATTAAACTATGAACGAAATGTTTGTAACTATTTCCTGTTAAAACACAAAAGCTCACCTTTCTTATATATTTTTGATTATTTAAGTATTGTATTGAGATCGATGGTGTGGACTGTTGCTTTCCTACCGGGAGGGCTGAAGTTCACATCCCGCCACGTACAATGTGTTTCCGAATTTTCTAAATTTATGTACGTTATCCGACGTTCTTATGGAGAAGGAAACATCGCCTGCGAAGAGATTCAAAGGTTGTACGTGAAGTCGTCTTACCCGCACTGGGCCCTCGTGGACGACTATGACCGAATCAACTTTATACGGGTTAGGCTCGTGCTCCTCGGTGGGGATGTTTAATGAGCAGATAATGATGAAGTATTGTAAGTATGTATGCAGTAAAAACAAATATACATACGTAATATAAAATAAAATACATGAACTTTATTATTGTCTACCATCACCACACGATCCCCTCATCAGCTCATTAAACGTCCCCACCGAGGGTCACGAGCCTACCCGTATAGGGTGATTAGGCCTTAGTCGTCCACGCGGGCCCAGTGCGAATTGGACTACTTCACACACAACCTTCGAATCTCTTCGCAGGCGTGCATGAAGGTTTCCTCACGATGTTTTCCTTCACCGTAAGAGCGTCGGATAACGTACATATATTTTTCGAAAATTCGAAAATACATTGGTACGTGTCGGGATTTGAACTTCAGCCCTCCCGGTAGGAAGGCGACAGTCCGCACCACTGAGCCACCGACGCCTTTCGATAAAACTCTTTAAAAAAGTAATGCGATGAAAGTCCCACAATAACAATATTCAACGTTTACAAGTAGCCATCTATAAGCTTTCAGCAAGAGAAAGTTTGAAATTGCATACTTTCATAATTAGAACTTTAATAAAGGAATATTACTCGGTACATATTATCACAATGAACTCGGCGTTGATACGAAACGGCTCAAATTCCGTAGTTGTTATCGAGTTTTGTTGTAAATATAAACATAAACTTTGGATGCTTTGAACATAAATGTTTTCGTATTGATTCATTACTCGAATAATATCTACCTTGAGCTTTTATCTGATGAACTCTCTTATAAAGTTGGAATAAAATACTGTTTTAAATATTATTATTTCAGAATGTACCTAATAATATTTTTTTATAAATAAATTGTTCCAACATGCTGTCGCAGAACTCAGTTAATTATAGATTAAATACAGACCACCATAACAATTGAGCGTCGGTGGCTCAATGGTGTGGACTGTCGCCTTCCTACTGGGAGGGCTGAGGTTCAAATCCCGACACGTACCAATGTGTTTTCGAATTTTCGAAAATATATGTACGTTATCCGACGCTCTTACGGTGAAGGAAAACATTGTGAGGAATCCTTCATGCACACCTGCGAAGAGATTCGAAGGTTGTGTGTGAAGTCGTCCAATCCGCACTGGGCCCGCGTGGACGACTAAGGCCTAATCACCCTATACGGGTAGGCTCGTGCCCCTCGGTGGGGACGGTTAATGAGCTGATGATGATGAACCATAACAATCGATGATTTTAATGATAAACAGTATGCTTTATGAAATATATTCGGCATTTTATAGTCACCAGGAAAAACAAGTTAAATATAAAACAATATATAATTAAATGGAAGTCTCTTTCGCCTGAGCCTGTCGAACTCTTCAGCTGGCGTAAAATGTGTATCAAGAAGCATTTAACGTCAAAAAGAATACACAAATACAATTTCAAAAAAGATTTAAAAAAATACAATTTAAAAACAAACAACACCCAAATTAAAGCACAAAAATGAATTTTGATACTTTAAAAAAGCAATCCAGAACTCGTCTGCTCTGACGGCCCTCGGCCCACTACCACTTCAACTTGTTGATCCGAATTATATCGGTAACTTGGTAACAATCTGGCCGTCTTCAAGGCATGAGTAAATAGGCTGTTTCTAGACAGGCATGATCTATCCTCGGCCGCTTCATCAATTACCATCAGGTGAGATGGCGGTCGAATACCTGTCTCATCATCAGCTCTTTAAACGTCCCCACCGAGGGGCACGAGCCTACCCGTATAGGGTGATTAGGCCTTAGTCGTCCACGCGGGCCCAGTGCGGATTGGACGACTTCACACACAACCTTCGAATCTCTTCGCAGGTGTGCATGAAGGTTTCCTCACGATGTTTTCCTTCACCGTAAGAGCGTCGGATACCGTACATATATTTTCGAAAATTCGTAAACACATTGGTACGTGTCGGGATTTGAACCTCAGCCCTCCCGGTAGGAAGGCGACAGTCCACACCATTGAGCCACCGACGCACCTGAATACCTGTCTATGGAAGATAAAAACTAAAGTTCTCTCGTGATTTGTAATGGGTACTCGTACAAACTTCCTTCTACATTCATCATAAAAAAAATAATACAAAATAAGAAATCACTTATTATTTTGGAATCGAACTTCTTTACTTATATTGTTACATAACATTCAAAACTTGAATATAGGCTTTACCATATCCACGCAAATCTATGTGTCAGTACAGAAGATAAATGCTAATATAATCGCCGATAAGAAACCAGTTACGGCTCGTATAATAATGAGCGATACACCGGGACGCCATTATTGTGCAAATTACCGAGATTGTGATGCGTCTGTGTGCGTCTTGAATCCGAATTTGTCTCTCGCATTTTACCGTATACAAGTAATTTCATGCATATAGGCTTAGATACGTCACTGGTACAGTTCTCGTACTACCATATTAAAGATACCTTTTATATAAATAAACTAGCGACCCGCCCCTGCTTCGCATGGGTGCAATGGTGATATTCGCAATAAGCACACCCCCGCCTCCCCCAGGCCCCGGTCGGCCGGTACCGCCGCAAATGCTAAGTACCGCAATTTTTAAATCTTTGATATCATAGGAAATATTTATACATATACTTTCCCTTTGAATTATTCTATCAATTAAAAAGAAAACCGCATCAAAATCCGTTGCGTAGTTTTAAAAATTTAAGCACACATAGGGACAGAAAACGATTTTATATTATGTAGTGATAAATATCCACTAACAATTATGCGTGAAGCTTGTACTATGGATACAAAAGAATGAATTAATATATTAATATGTATCTATTTTTTGTAAAACGTTATATATTTTACACAGAAACACTCAGACCAATACAAACAGACGTGTTCATTTATTATGCACACAAGTGTTTTAACTGTCCGGGAATCGATACCTTGGTGTGATAGCCGAGAGTTCAACCATTAGACCATTACGTAGGCGAATACCGATCTTAATAATGCCTGAATCGTGTTAGAAGTGGTAGTGAACCTCACTGTTGAAGCAGTTTCGAAGTGGAGTCATAAGTTAGGTTTTTATCTAGGTAAGTGTGCTCCATCCTAGGCGTATCGTCTGTGCTTAACAATCAGGCAAGGCGACGTCAAACGCGAACCTATAATTGTAAAAAAAAAGTTACCTACGCCTCTAATTGATCAAGGAATGGGCTCTTCTCTTGAAAATTCCAATATCATACCTGTCACAGTACAGTAATACCGGTACTGTTCTACATATTCGGTGGATGAAGAAAAAAAATGTTACAAGGAAGAGCTAAGGCATTTATGATGTTTATACGATCCTTCCTTCAAAGTATCACAATGTGGCAACAACCATACCAGTTTATACAACGAAAAAACAATAGCTCACATCCCGCAAAATAAATAACACGAAAGTTACCAAAGAAAAGTTTGCGCTTCCATATATCTTCGCTGCCACCGCACAGTGCTGCAGGCTGTTTTGAAATCCAATCCCGCAAGAGCTCTTGTGTGACGACAATCTTCCTAATACAGTCCTGATTTTGTTTAGGCCAAGAGAGGCGGGGTGGGTCACCTTAACGTTGGAAATAGGACATATATTATTCAGACTCGACAGAACGTAGCTCGGTACGGGCTGTGATGTTCTGCTGCATGGTGTTTTTGTTGATATATATACAATGTTTTCAATGGACGTGTTAATAATTACAGTTAGCTGGATTGAAAGTTAACTCTGTAACTTATTAATGGCAGGGGACTCATGCACGTAATAGGAACTATAACATTTGGAGCAAATGAATTATAAAGATGAGATGGTGTAGCAAGCTTAGAATAGGAGGACTGTTGGCTTGATGAATGTAATTAAATACGTGTAGACACAGTGTAAGAAAAGCAGATGTTTGATTGCACGCATAATTGGAGAGACTTATCGACTTTGACGACCCATTCGGTGTTACGTTGAGACGTCGGCTGCAACACCAAGTGTTCCGAGTTCGATCCCCGGGCAAAACAAACATTTGAGTGCAAGAACATGTCTGTTTGTAAAGGTCTGGGTGTTTTCTATGTATAATATGTATGAATTTACAAAAAAATGTATGTTAGTACGTTTATCAATTGTTTCATCATCATCAGCTCATTAAACGTCCCCACCGAGGGGCACGAGCCTACCCGTATAGGGTGATTAGGCCTTAGTCGTCCACGCGGGACGACTAAGGCCTAATCAATTGTTTAGTACCCCATAATACAGGCTTCACGCCTAACTTGGGGCTAGATGGCGCTGTGTAAATGTCAGTGGATATGTATTTATTTATCGGCCAATGAATTAAGTAACGTCTAAAATAGAGAGTTACTATCGCATAAGTTCATTATATTATATTTTTGATAGAATTGATCATAGTATACTGTTGTCCAAGCTTGGCGCCGCTGGAATTCACGGAGACTTGCTTCGTTGGATTACCTCATATATTGAACGGCGTTCACAGGCGGTAGTTATACAGGGATACTCATCGGATTGGATTTCCATACCATCTGGAGTGCCCCAGGGGTCCATTTTAGGACCTCTGTTGTTCACTGTCTTCATTATGGATATAGCCCACTGTTTTCATTCTTCAAAAATCTTGTTGTTTGCCGACGATATGAAAATACTTAAAGTAATTTCCACTCCGTCAGATGTTCTGGACTTACAAGAAGATTTATATAGGTTTCAATCATACTGTAATCTTAATAAATTAGACCTAAATGTTTCGAAGTGCTTTTATGTAACATTTACTCGCAAATTATCTGTAATTGGAATGGGTTATGAACTTTTGAATGAGGAACTTAAAAAAGTGAGCGTTGTAAAGGATTTAGGAATTATTCATGACAGTAAACTTATTTTTGATAAGCATATAGATTTTATCGTTAGTAAAGCATCAAAGGCGCTTGGTTATATTATGAGGTCATCAGTAGATTTTCGGTCACTTAAGACTGTAAAAATTTTGTATTGTGCATTCGTCCGCAGTCATTTGGAATACGCATCCCAAATTTGGAACCCCCAGTATGCTGTATACATAGATCGAATCGAACGCATTCAGAAACGTTTTCTGCGATATCTAGATTATAAGGCCCACCTGAGGAGTGCAGGCTATCAACATCGATGTAAGCGGTACCATTTCCTTCCTCTTGCAACGCGGCGTAACATAAGTGATATTTGTTTCTTGGCACAAGTTGTCACTGGTAAGGTGGACAGCCCTGAGTTACTATCTAAAATTAATCTGAATACTAACCTCTTAAAATTTCGTTCACGTTCAATACTAAATGTAGCACACACTAATACTAACTACAAGCAAAATACATTTCTTGTTCGTAGTAGTCGTAGTTTTTCCGTTTTGCCTATTGATATTGACCTGTTTTTCACTAGCATCCCCTCGATAAAAAGACAAATGACAAAATCGTACTTTGAGGCTCTTGAACCTTGATGATATTAAATAATATTTGTTTTGGTTAAATACGTATTTAATTTAAGGTTGTGGTTACCTCAATATGACTTTGTAATTTGATTACTCATATGTGGAGATTTGTAATTAGTATTGTACTCTTATCATATTGTTATATTTTACTATAGTGTTTTTTGAAACTGTAAATCTTCCAAAAATAAATAAATATTTAATGATCTCGGAAAAAGATCCACAAAACGGTACGGTTGCTAACGAATTGAATGATGACGATAAGTCAGAGAGCAACACACCACACTTTATACAATAGTTATTTTTATAAATGATTTTCCTACTTCACTTGCCCAACGTCTCTAATTAATCCAAAAGTCTTCGAATGAAATGAAAGAAGATCATATGTAGTCGGAATAGGGATGAGAGCCTAATAACTTGGTACGAACATGGCCGTTGAAGCCATATTCACATATTATGTACCACGCCTTACTTACACGTTACTTTTTCCATGTATATCATAAAGGTACATACGCCTTATGTTTTTTATTATTTTATGTTTCTATCAACTTTGTTAATATGTCAACAAACCAAACAAATGATTCTGACTTCAAAGGCCACATTCACACTACGTTAGAAGTCGCTCGTTCCCATCCCAATTTAAATTAATATTCTGCACACATTCCCTCAAACACACCGTCACATGTTTTCTTCCTATTTTCATCAAGCTCACAACAAAAGTGTCATACTTCTATTACAATTGCAATGATATTCTGTATATATAAAGGTAGATACGCCACCCGTGCCTCAAAAACGAACCGCAAAAGAGAATATAGTTGTAGACTCTTTGTTTAAATAAATGTACGCTCATTCGAAATATGTGTATGTGTGCTGTCGCTGCATTTTCGGTTGTTTTGTGAGCATATCACGAATCTATACTTTTTTCTACTACAATAGTGACTTGATTTCTACAATGAACGCTCTATTTTCAATATTACTGCATTCAATACTAGAACAAGGTTTTCAATTTACATAAGTTCTAGCATCCAAAGTTTCGTAGAAAAACGTTACAGCCGTGTACCAAAGAAACTGAACAACCTTTAGAGCAATTTAACTCGGTGCAGCATGTAGGGAGACCAATTTGAATGAAATGATCAACTTTGTTATGGAAAAACAATAAGAATGGAAATTGATTTAGGACATTCTTTTTAAAGAATAAGTTAGTACGGAAAATAATGTTTAATGGAATAGTACGAACGGTCTGGTTAGAGATTGTCTTTATGGTAAAAGTTTACTATTCCTCCGCCTCATCATATTTTTTAAATTAATGTGTGTAGGTCAAATGAAAGCAAATAAGTTCTGGAGTAAAGACCGCGTTTAAGCAAACGTAGCGAGTGTGACACAAGGTTTATGATGGAGGCTGTGCGACTGGGATACTAGGGTCAAAATAGGAAACTATTTGCTTCCGAAATCAAACGATCAAGAGTATGAACTAGAGCCCCTGCTATTTACCTGCATTCTTGACGATTTGGTCTAATGGTTTAGATGTCAGCCAGCAACAGTTAACTGATTTAAAAGATGACTTGTGTTTGGAAGGCTAGTTAACCATTTATCTCGGCTGCCAGCGGTCGTGCAATACACTAATAAAAATATAAATATTTATTTGGTAACCAAGACTCCATACCTGTTAGTAAGTTTTACACAAACAAAACTGTATAAAAGAAAGTACGTGAATCATTCATCCACTAATAAATAAATATCCACTGACATTCACACAACACCATCTAACCCATGTAAAGCGTGAAGCCTGTATTATGGGTTTTAAACAACGGATCATCATCATCAGCTCATTAAACGTCCCCACCGAGGGGCACGAGCCTACCCGTATAGGGTGATTTGGCCTTAGTCGTCCACGCGGGCCCAGTGCGGATTGGACGACTTCACACACAACCTTCGAATCTCTTCGCAGGCGTGCATGAAGGTTTCCTCACGATGTTTTCCTTCACCGTAAGAGCGTCGGATAACGTACATATATTTTTCGAAAATTCGAAAATACATTGGTACGTGTCGGGATTTGAACCTCAGCCCTCCCGGTAGGAAGGCGACAGTCCACACCACTGAGCCACCAACGCTCTAACATACTTATATACATTTTTTTGTAAATACATACATATTATATATAGAAAACACTCAGACCATTACAACCAGATATGCTCATGCACACAAATGTTCGTACTACCCGAGGATCGAACCCGGAACCCCTGGTGTTGCAGCCGACGTCTTAACCGTTACACCAAATGGGTCGTCAGTTAGTTACGGATTGTTAATAAATTGTACTAAAATGGCAACTTCTGCCTTTACTTGCTCGTTTACACGATAGGAAGTAGTTAACGTAATTTCGATACAGTAGAGGTGAACGAGTATAAAATACTCTCATTTTTAAGTTCAGTAGTTGACAAGGTACTCTTATGGTTTTTCCATGCGACCGTACCTAAGCTAAAAAAACTACTCATAAAATGTTTTGACTTAGGTGTCTATGTTAATTTCGCGGACAAAGTTCTAGTATACAATTTTTATAAGTCCGAGAGGGGCACGAGCCTACCCGTATACACAAAACCTTTGAATCTCATTTCCTCACGATATATCCTTCACCATAGGAGCGTCGAATAACGTACATATATTTTTAGAAAATTCGAAAACACATTGGTATGTGGCGAGATTTTAACTTCAGCCTTCTTAGTAGGAGGGCGACAGTCCACACCATTGAGCCACCGACGACCGTCAATGAGTAAATGTTTCAGAATATTTATTAAATTAAATATTCGTTCTTGAATTAGTTTTCAAACATTACTTAATATGCAGTTACATTATCTTGTCAGTTTATTTATTTCTAAATATTAAGCACTAAAGTTCTACAAGAAACTCAATTATAGATGAAGTACCAAGTGAAGATTTCGCAAGAATTTGCGGAGTTCACATATAAGTTAGTTTTCTCAAGTATTTGTTATTAAACTATATAACTAGTTTAATAACTAATTTGATGCAGAATCTTAATTTGCAAAGTCAGTTTCTGCATAAACATTTCATCTGAACTCTATATTTCTAACAGCATTAAGATTTTCAGGTATTTAAAAACAAACATATATTGTAAAAGTGCCTCGTATTATACAGATACCACTTGCAGCAGAAAGGCCGACTTTATCCATGGTATTTTTAATTTAATGTTATCCTGTTTAATATATAAAATAATGTTACGAATTGACGTAATTAAAATGATATTAAATATGGCGGCTAATATGTGACGTTAGTCCACCATAGAGTATGACATGCGAATTGTTAAATAGCAAAGAGTCTAGCATGTTCTAGATATTTCGCGAACTATGTAGAATGACGTCGACGCTACGAGCTTAGCGGGCAGACAGGTATATAAGGCGGACCGATGGGTGCGCCAACAGTCTTGTGTTCTACTCAAGAGCGAATAAAGAGCGAAGTACCTGCGACTACAAGGAAGAAGTGAGTGTTGATAACAGTGTGAATAGTTAACGAGTGATTATAACGTGTGTGTGTGCGGACATTATACGGACTCATTACGTGTTGTGTTATATGTGCAGTGTTAATTACGGATTATTGTGCGTGCGTGAATTGACTAATTAGTGAGAGTGTAATTGTAATTAGTGTCGTGTGTATTTAATAGTTGTGAGTAAATAAAGTGTGTTACCGTGTTATTCTTCGTGTTTGGCAATAATTTATCCTGAACCCCCAGCTCGTAACAATAATATATATATTATGGCAATATATATATATTTTTCCATTTTGCTCTTTCCTTATTCCATATATGTCTAATGCCAATGTATGTCTGGATATGAGAATAATAACAATGCAGACATGTTTATGCACACAAAGTTTGTATTGCCGAGTATCGAACCCGGAACCGTTAGTGTAGTAGCCGACATCTCAACCAAACACTACATGGGTCGTTAAATGGTCAGCCAAGATGCGCAGTCACCACTCAATAACTCATCTGCTCTAATGGCCGTCTTATTGCGACATACATGGTCAGTCCACTGCCACTTCAACTGATCCGGCGAACTATTATACTCGATCGGAGAAAAGGGTTTTTAAAGAAAAAGTTTTATTTAATTAGAGCTTAAACCACTTTGGCAGCCGTACCCGATGAATGATTGGCAAGTCTAAGTCTAAACTAAGATTGCTGACTATGTAATCCCAGCTGTGGTCAGCTCTTTAGGTTACATAATGCAGTTATAACAGAACGGACTAGGTTGAAATACAGTCACGTACCGATGTGTTTACAAATTTTCGAAATTATATGGACGTAATCCGACGCTCTCACGGTGAAGGAAAACATTGTCAGGAAACCTGCGCCCCCCCCCCCCCCGCAACGCCCTAAGCCGAGGTTCGAGTCCCGTACGGGACGCCCTTACGCTCGTTGTGTAAATATTTAAGGCTGAGAGCCATCTGCGCTCGCCATTTGCCCGGTGAAGCTGTAAAGGCCATCTGCGGCCAACAGCAGTAGTCAGTTCGAAAAAAAAAGGAAACCTGCGCACGCCTGCAAAGGGATTCAAAGGCTGCGCATGAAGTCGTCCAACCCTTTTCACCCTTTCGGGTAGGCTCGTGCCTCTCAGACTATCCAGCCGTCCACAGTAAAAAGTTTTCTCTTGTCATTGTACATGAGTTAACTGTAACCGTTACTGTTAAGTGACCTAACGTCGAGAAAAAAGGGTTTTGTAAATAACATTTTAAAAACATAATTGAATCCATAAAATTGTTTTTTTGGGAATTATTAATCAAGTGGAATAGGGGTTTTGTAAAAGTCTTTGGTATAATTGACGATCCATCTGGTGTAATGGTTGTGACATTGGCTTTTAAACAAGGCTCCGGGTCCGATCCCCGGGTCATGTCGTGTCTGTTTGTGTTGTTCTCGGTGTTTTCTATATATAATGTATGTATGTATTAAAAAAAATATATAAATATGTATATCCGTTGTTTAAAAGCTATTACAGATTTATGCTTAGTTTGGGGCTTGATGGCGCTGTGTGAATGTCAGTGTATTTATATGTTTGCTTTTATCGACATTCTTGGTAGGGAAGGGAAGGGCCTCCAGTAATCTTACTGACGCGTCGACAATGCAAAATGTGTTTTACACCTTTTCTGTGAGACCGTGCTATCACTCCAGTCATGCCCTTTCATGCTGAAGCCTGAATCTACATTTAATAATTACATATTAAATATCACGCATTTGCAATCTGCATTTACTACAATCCACATTGACACCGCAACCCACAACATCGAAGTTGTATTTAAAACATTCGCACGCGGCAAAGCGCGCCGTAAAACTCTAAAAATCCAGTTAGCAAAAGCTTTTTTGCAGACAAACGCAATCCCGTTTTCGTGGCTACCACCTAGCCGCCGAGCAACATGAATTGAGAGCGTTCTCTAACACCGGAAAGCACGGCGACTATTCGAAGCGCGCGTCCATTCTAAACGACGGCGACCAGCCCACAAGACACCCCGCACCCCTTTCACCCTTTAACACATGTTACGCGAACGCAAACGACTTCGGATCCGCTCAGGCCAAATTATATTGGACGCACGACGATTTTCCAATGGGACACGGAAAAAACTATTATGCAGTTCTGCACTCCAAGTAATTTTTTGCCGGTTTGTACTGTTTATTGGCTTTCAATTTCCGAAACTGTGAAGCTTTTGTTGTTTACGTTTTATAACAATGTATGTTCATTCGATAGTTAATTTTTTATACATTTTTACTTGTTCTTTTCAGCAGTTTATTCTATACTATGCTTGCAAATTGAATATTATGTTTCAAATGTTGCCGTTTTCAATTCTAGTGTTTTGATTGCTGTTAATCAAACTCATTCATCATGGCAATATTTTTCAACTTATCAATAATTACTTTCTAAATGTTTTTTGCTGGTATGTAGCGTTACCCACTAATCCACATTGGGCACACTGCAAGTTACAGCGCATCTCCGCAAATCGTTAAAATCCACCAATCAGCACTGGGCCGGCATGATGGGTTACAGCCCAAAAACCTCATAGCCGATCTATGTGGGAAGGCCTGTCCTTGCAGTGGGACTTTGAAGGCAGCTGATGATTCCCTCATTATCATCATCAGCTCATTATTCGTGCCCATCAAGGGACACGAGCCTACCCGAATAGGGCATATAGCCCCCATAGTCACCCACGGGCGCAATGCGGATTGGCCGACTTCACACACAATCTTTGAATCTCTTCGTAACCGTGAACAGGTTTCCTTACAATGTTTTCCTTCACCGTAAGATCGTCCGACAAACGTCCGATAATTTCGACAATTCTAAAATACATTGATACGTGGCGGGATTCGAACTTGCACCCTCCACATCGGAAGGCTATAGTCTACACTAATGAGCCACCAAGTTCTGCGATGATTCCATAAGCTATAATTTTTGCAGGTCCGTAAGAAGGCGACAATTGTGTCTAATCATAATGGCTTAGCCAAATCATATTAAAATAGAACCCTATAGTCTACACAAATGAGCCAACGAAGTTCTCCGATGATTCCATAAGCTTTTGTATGTGCTGTAAAAATGTCTTACAGCCAGGCGACAATTCTGTCCTTATCATAATGGGTTAGCCAAGTCATGATAAAACCATCGATAGCTGTCCTATGTAAAAATCAATGTCAAGATCTACCTTGACGTATATACCTGGGTACATTAAGCGAGCTCGTTTGCGGAATCCGCTGGCCTAATGTCCGACCATTACGGGAATGTCGGCAGTTACGCAAATGATTACCATGCTTGGCCTAATAAACTCAGTGCTTGAATTAGGCTTATCTCTTGATGAAGGTTAAAAAAACTATGTAGCACCATATTAAAAAAACAATCTATGTCAACGATAACTTATTTAATAAGCTATCATAAAATATAATTTATTTACCCCTGCATAAGTTTAAGTCTCATGTAAAATTAATTTTGATAAAAAAAGCTTACTATAGTATCGAAGATTATATTAATGATCTGGACATGTTGATCTCCGCACCTGCACTACTTTTGTTTTTTTTGTTATCATATATTTTGATTTCCTATTCCTATTCAACCTATCGCAGTCCACTGCTGGACATCATTCATTTTGATTTTTATTATACTTGACTGCTTAATAATACTTTTGTAGATTATTATATTTTTACTTATACTTAATATGATAAAAATTGTGAATAAAATTTGCTAATTATTTTGATAGTAAATGATATGATTGTGTACAAAACACAATTTTTTTGCAAAGAGTAACTACTGAGTTTCTGAGGATTCTTCTCAGTGGAAAACTACCGTCCGAACCAGTGGTAGCTTCATTTGTCATTCATAAGTGTTCTGCAAGGACCTAAACTGAATAAACACTTTTAATTTTCACTGTGATTAGTAATAGGACTGTGTAACAGCTATTAACTCTCTACTCCAGGATAGAAGAGACGTCGGTACATATAAAGAAAGCATTAAATTTTGGACACCTACATGATAGAGATAACAAACAATGATGGTTGTGTGTGTGTGTGTGTGTGTGTGTACGCATGTGCGTGCGCGTGTGTGTACGTGCGTAAATGAAGGTGAAACGAAAAAAAAAATTTTGCTCTACATTCAAAATTTAGTTTTGGCTATATTTATTTTGTTTTCATGCCTGGCCTTGTAAACTCTGTGATTAAATATAAATAAATAAAGGATTCATATGTTTTGTTCTAACTTTATAATTTTAATGATCATATCCACGTTGTCCGAGAAGAGTAGTTTTATTGGCTGATGATGTTTTAAGTTAAAGCTTGACTTTACAATTGTTTTTTATGAGTCAAAAACGATAGTAAGTCCTAGAGTTTACGCAAATAAATTAGTCTTTTTTGTCTGAAATATGCCAACTAGGAATTTTGACAACGATCCTTTACATGCTGACATGTTTTAAAATAAAAACAGTTGAGTGTCACTCATTCAATTTGTAAATTGTATCTTGAACACCAATATAATGCTGCAAATCCTTCTATAATTAATTGAGATCAATATATTTGTAACACAAACCTGTATTTCATTGTAAAATACTCAGACAGCAAATAAAATATACCTCCAAAGAGGTCTAGTGCCACTCTATCCCGTTTTAAAAGCGGCATCTAAGTACGAAAGCCATTTTCTAATTGTGCCCCAGCGACTGTAAAAGTCCGCACACAAAAGTACGGACATCGCACGAATCGCCTTTGGTACGTTCCACATTGCACCGCACGTTTATTTCATTAACATTTAAAATAGAAATGGCTACGGTAAGAAGAATAAGCTCGAAATGGTGGAATACTTTTTTAAGCTTTTATTTGTGTGTTCACTTTTAAAAGTATTTTAAGCTCACCTGCGACCTAGGTTTTCTAACAGAAAACCCAAGTAAAAGTAGTATTTTCAACAATGTAATATATAGATGGACGTGAATGTATAAAATTATAGTTTGCATACATATATACAGTTTCAACAATGTTATATACAAGTATATACGGACGTAAAATGCATATTAATATAATTTGCTTCTACATATTATGTAAAGTGTCTATTGAATATAAATTTCCCCGCTAAATTGACACCCGTCAATTTTTTATCAAACTTGCTTCATTCTTTCATGTTATAATATTCATACGAGCAGTTCGCTCACTTGGCTGTAACACCTATCTAGCAACCCATTTGGTGTAATGGTTGAAAAGTCGGCTATTACACCGAGGGTTCCAGGGTCGATCACGGGCAGTACAAACATTTGTTTGCTTGAACATATTTATTTGTATTGATCTGGGTGATTTCTATGTATGTTATGTATGTATTTAAAAAAAGATATGAGTATGTTTATCCGTTGTTTAGTATCCATATGTCAGTCCAATGTTTCGTTTGGGGCTTAATGGGGCTTTGTGTATGTCTCTGTATATTTATCATTTATATATTTCCAATCATAGATTTAGTATTAGCGCGCTTGTATATACTATATCTATGTTTCCAATACTAACTTATGAAAAAAACTGAACGAAAAATAAAACCATTATACTACGTATACAAACTACAAGTGACCAATCGGTGCAAACTTCCAAGATTGCACTTTCTGGCACTTAGTAGAAGTCAAAACGTGGAGAACTAAAAAGCACCTCGGATTGTTCCCGCGGGAGTCGGGGCGGGACGCTCCCGGGTTCCTATTGTGAGCCTCGGCCGAGATACCAACTTGGACCACAATGGTATAAAGCGATGAATATAACAATAAAATTGTAGACAATATGACAGTCTTCTATTTGCGGCTTGAACATGTTATATTTTGCACGTTTTTTATTCAGTTCCCTGAGGGCGGCCGTTTACATTCCGCCTTCATTGAAATATAGACACAAAACTGTGTGTGCGTGTGTGTATATTTTTATGTGCTCTGTTATTGCAAGTGTTGATGAGCAACGTTGTTATTTACCATCAGCTAATCATGTGTCGTATCTTTAAAAAAGCTTACCATAAATATTTTTATAATGTTTAAGTACCTCATATCGAAAACGTTAAAACCTAACCTGGTATGTAGGTACACGGGAACGTACCTACATACCAGGTTAGGTTTTAACGTTTTCGATTTTCGGTTTAACGTTTTCAAACGTGGGAATCGACGTTATACTTTTCGATGTATTCTGCAGAGATGGATTCAATATTGCTGAATAGTTTTGTAATATCGACGTGGACCTGGCTGGAACAGTACAAACTTCGCAGCTTCTATTCAAAGTGAAAATAACTTCAAGTTGCAAGATTATTCGACTGTAATTCGTTAAGTTCTTATTTCACCATTATCATATTAGCAAACTAGCTTTTGCTCGGTCTGCTAGTAAGCAAAAGTATTATTTTTCATCACCTATTATATCTTTAACAAAGCTTAGCCTTAATGAACCTTTTTACTCTTCCCTTTCTTCATTTTACTTTGCTTTTCTTCCTTTGTTGGAAACTCATATTTCTTAGGAAAATCAATCAAACGTTTTAAATGTGATTGATATAAATTTAGATATGTGTCATAATTTACATCTTCCGGACCGATGGACCGACCACAAACGAGAGGTCTCTGATGGAGGCTGGATGAAAGAAAGAAAGTAAAGCAGACGACCGGATATTGTTTACACTTTAGGTTGTAGCTGACAATCGGTGGGTTGCTTGCGGTAAATTGGGTTTACTGAAAGCAAAGCAAAGTTTTGAGCTGAGCTATAACCCTTTTCTATCACTGTGACACACATACAACCGAGCATTCCTTCTATTTTGCTTTCGCTTCTATCTTATATGTGTTATCTTTGTCTGTGTCTAAAAATATTGTGTGTTCAATGACACATATACAGTTGTTATCTATTTGACGCCGAATGGGGGAGACCTATGTCTCAAACCCTATTCAAATGGGGGATTCATTCCTTCGAGTTCATTGGATTCATTGGGGCATTCATTCGAATGGGGAGACATAGGACATAGGTCCAGCAGTGGACTGCGATAGGTTCAATAGAGATACGTTTAAAGTTACCTCTATTAATTTAATTTAAAGATGGACAGTGAAAACTTTAATAGAACCTTTATTAAACTAAGAGCTTATCCAACGAACATTGTTTAGAACAATATTANAGCAAAGGTCCCTTGTTTTAAAGAAGCGGTTTAGGTTATGTTATACTGCGGGAGAACATCTTTAATGCGGGTAAAACCGCGGGAACAGCTAGTTAGAAATAAACTCGGGCTTTGAGGCCTATCCATTTTATTATATCGCTGCATGAAATCAGTATCAATATGTAAACATATCTACATGATTCGAACACTGCTCATGACCTTTTGAGCATATTTCATGTCGACCTAGACTTCATACCGGTTGCCGACAGCCGGAAATAGCCGAGCACTGCCGAGCATTGACGATCGCGTTCAATACACTAACCTTATTTAAGACCCACGTAACATTTCAGTGGGCTTGTAACTCTGAAACATCATCGTCATTGCAGCTTCGCATATATGCGATGATAAGCCATAGCCTGTAATAATGTTTTAAGAGATGGCGGTAGCCCCCTATTCTAATGACTTTTAAGCGGACCGATCCTTACTCCAAACTCTTAAACAGATATTATAACACATGTTTGCTCAATAGTAGACAGAAAAAGAAACGGTAACAGATAAGAAATAAAACACAACACTGTAGGAAAATGTGACCTTCTTCTTACAAACGATCTCTTTCAACTTTGAATAAAAACTTAACTAAATATTATTTGGTAACTATTATATTATTTGATACGAAAAAAAATATTGTATTCAATTGCCTTCAAAACCGTTTTTAGAACGAACTATGCTCATGGTCTTTCTCAGGGATCCAATCAAAAATTATTTAATTGGTTAAAGAACCAAAATTACCGACATCGCTCGATGGATCAGCTAGATCTGATGTAGAGACCACGTCTTGGTAGGTGTAAATAAATAAATAAAAATAAATATCCACAGACATTCACACAGCGTCATTTATTTTTTTGTAAATACATACATATTATACATAAAAACACACATACCAATACAATCAGACATGTTCATGCACACAAATATTTGTACTGCCTGGGGATCGAACCCGGAACCCTTGGTGTAAGTGCCGACGTCTCAACTATTACACCAAATGCATGTCCTCCGGCTCGATAACATGACTAAAGTCAACTACGATACGAATTAGAAATAAACCATTTTGTGTTGGAATGATTCCAGACTTCTCTAAAACCATTCCAGAACATATTTCAAAAAAATTCAAAATTCTTTATTTAAATTAGGCTTACAAAAAGCACTTATAAACGAACCATTCCAAATATTTATTTGGTATATATTTAGTTAGCGACTTCCGTTATTAAGAATAGGTATGAAAAATGTGTTATCACCTTTAGTTTATGTTCGTATATCGTAAAAAAACAAATCAGTATTTGACCCATTACAGCCAGACGTTATTCGTATCTCTACTCAAAATATACCTAAACAAACAACTTCCTATCTGAATCAAAGTTATTGTTGATTTACTAATAAACTGTTTTCCTTTGAACAATATATTCCTTGTTATTCCGATAAAAGTTATCTGCAGTCTACAAAACATGCTACGCAAAAACAATACATGTAAGTAAATTTAACATCAATAATTACTTAGATCAATGATTTTCACCTAAATAATATAGTCAGGCAAATTACCACAGAAAGGGAATATTCTATTGTTGTGGCTGAAAGTTCAGAATTTTTAGAACCCGTTTTGTTGCTCCTTGAGAGTATCGAGAGTCCATAGGTGGCGGTGTCACTTACCATCGGGTGAACTGTCTACTTGTTTGCCTACCATGGCAAATAAAGTAGACAAAATTGTTAAGATGATCACTTTTCAACATAGTCTACAGGTTTAACAAGGGCAGGAAGTGGTACGGCGGAAACGATTACCGATGGGTCGGAAATGTTCACGACTGATGTCTAAGCAACAGAAAAAGTATAGGTTGGCAAGCAAAGATGTCTTAGTCAAGTTGCTGGTAGCCGAACGAATATTTTTGGTATTTAGTACGAAGTCAGCAGAAGCCTTTGTTCAGATTGAGTTTGAACATAATAATAAAATACTGTAGCGCATTATACATAATATGATTAAGTTGGTTAGTTTTTACCTAGACTTTATTTCTGTTAGTTCTATTAGAGTTGACAGAAGCGACCCACCGGCAATCTGAATGGTTGACTATGCTTATGTATGTTGGTCATGACAATAAGTAATATTATACTAAAATTAGCATTGTAGGTAATAATACGATACTTATAATTCGGAATGAAATGATCAAAAATTAGAATTAATCAAATTAATAGAAACGAACATTAAAATTTATCAAATTAATAATACCAGGTATGGGAGACCTAACATCTGTCGTAATATAATAATAATAAAAAATAAAAAAACTTACTGTTACTGATTTTATTCAAAACTACATCTGTTATGGTCAGACGTATCACTTTCCATCAGGTGAGCGCACTGTACACTTATAACACGAGAAAAACAAAGTCAACATTACTCGCCTACATTTGAATGATAGTCTTAAGTAATAACATGAAGGTTTTGGCCCCAAAATCCTGGCATGTTGCCTAGCGGAACTCACTTCATATAATAAACAAAGCAAATGTGAGAAATTTACTTCCGCAGTTGGGGTTAATTTTGTTTAATTTATATATAGAGAGAAAAATATTTTATTATATTTTCAGTCAGTCTGTTTATTCCGGGTAATCTCTGAAACGGATTGATCGATATTAATGGGACTTTTTCATATCTTAATACCGCGTTGAACAGCTAGATAAAATAAATTTTGTCCTTCTTTGCTAGTTCCTATACACAAATGTATGTTAAATGTTTAGTTTCTTCGTACCAGTAAGCAATCTTCTCAAAATATATATAAAATAAGGATCAGTTGAAGAACTTGCGAAGTTGAAAGCAAGTGTGGTCAACAAATCCTCACTACAAGTAATTATTTTAAAATAAGAGAAAGAGAGAATACCTATCGATTTTAATAGAATAAATCGAAGACCCTTTGTAAAATTTACCTTTACTCTACTGATATAATAACAGAATTATTAAGACAAGATATTGGATCAAAAAAACAAACCATTTTCCTATCACGGCAAAATTCAAACTTAATTGCGCGCATCGAACAATTAAATATTCCCAGCGTTAGCATTTCCTAGTCAAATCGACTTAAAATGCAAACTTTTAGTTAAGTTCCACCGCTAACGGAACTCCCACTATGGTAAATTATGTAACTTTGTATTGGTACAAAAGGCTACTGGATACAGAAAAAAAAATGTAAAGGGAAGCATATATTAACGATTCGAGGAGGCGAGTTTTGAATAACAAATAAATAATAGTAAACTTGGGTGACAGGACAACCAAATGTAGTCCAAATGGGTAGGTCCAACTTCGAGAAGGAGGTTTCTCGTCGAATCCAATTAGGATGGGCAGCGTTCGGGAAGTTAAGGAAGACCTTTTCGTCCAAAATACCTCAGTGTCTCAAGACGAAGGTCTTTGACCAGTGTGTGTTGCCAGTTATGACATACGGAAGCGAAACGTGGTCGCTCACTAAGGGCCTCTTGAATAGACTCAAGGTTGCTCAGCGTGCTATGGAGAGGGCTATGTTAGGTGTCTCCCTACGCGATAAAATCCGAAACGATGATATCCGTAGGAGAACTAGGGTGACCGACATAGCCCAGAGGATTAGAAAGTTGAAGTGGCAGTGGGCAGGGCACATAGTGCGTAGCACCGATGACCGATGGGGCGGAAGGTTCTCGAGTGGCGTCCACGTAAACAAAACGAAGCGTAGGCCGACCCCCAACCAGATGGACGATGATCTGGTTAAGGTGGCGGGTAGCAGATGGATGTCAACTGCAAGGGATCGGTCCGCGTGGAAATCATTAGGGGAGGCCTTCGTTCAGCAGTGGACATAATTAGGCTGTAATGATGATGATGGGTGACAGGCGCGAGTGTTGGTGGAAAGTAATAAACCTACTTTTTTAATTTCCTTCGACACTGCATTTGTCATGTCAGACATATCACTTACAACCAGGTAACGAACTGACCGTCTCGGTCACTTATGACATAAAAAACATCATTATTGGTAAATTCAAATGTGATAAATCTTATAAAGATGATCCTTATATAATTAAATGAAATTTGAAAACGTAGTAGCAATAAGTTATAACTGCTGCTAAAACCAGATTTCGATGAAGCTCTGTTTAACTTTTAGACTACACATCTACGGACGATCAGCATTCCAAATTATTGTGTGTTTTTTATTTATGATTATTTCGTGTGTTCAGTTCACGAAACAAATTTAAATGTTTTCTTCCTTTCCTATTATTATTTAATACAAGAATCAACAACCAAAATCCAAACTAATACTAGTACCAAGACCAAAATCTGTACACCATTTTAGAAGAAAATAGTTCTCAAATATTCCGTGCGAGTAGCGTGGCGGTCGGTGGCTTTTTGTAGAATATCCCATGAGCACGGCATCATTACGCTGTAAAGTGAGAAAAGCGTCGGCTACAGACAAACAATCATAATATAATTTTATGTAATAGCCCGTAAAGTAGGATAAGCTGTACGAAATAGTAGACGCTGCGTGGAGCCACGAAAACGGCTGTAGCTTTCATATCCAATGTAGCTGTTAAATATTTCCCGCACTAAAACGTACCCTATGTGTTGTGTTTGGGTACAACATTACTTTGATATCCTAAAATAAAAAGTTTTTCTATAATTAAATTCACCTAAGTTTTTTCATATTACATCAGCTGCCAGTAAAACTTCGGCCAAAATCGGTCCCGCAGTTTCAGAAATTAAATAAACAGACAGGCAAAAAAGTAAATGTCGTAAAAACCAAAAGTTGTGGACTGTATATACTCGTTTATTCATATGCATTACTAAAAAATGGTCATTTCAATATTACCAACAGATACTCTAATTTTATTCATATGTGATGGACTATACGAGCTGAAATCCCATTTCAGTTTCCATTTTAAAATTATTCTCGGCCTCAAACACCATTTGGCTTTTTTACATTGTGAATTCATTGAACTTGGCTTAATTTTTGCAAATAGATTAAACCTTTGGGCCAATTACATTTATAACTTAGCCTTTTGACCACTAGAGACACCAACATCACATATTTTCCATTGTGTCTTGTATCTTGGCGGTCAATGAATTAAACATACTTCTATACATATATGAACCTTCATTGAAAGACTAAAGCAACACGCTTATTTCATGACTCAACCGTGACGTCAAAATAAACCACGTCGAGGCTGGTTCAAAGGACCGCTGTAACCGTGTTGTGACACGCCTGAAACAACTTGTTTATCCGTTGCATTCTTAAATTATATTTATTAAGGAGTATGATAAGCTTGGTAGAAGATTGTTTCAAAGACAATTCAAAGGAAGCGTAAAATAATAACTTTAAATAAGTTTGAAATAACTTATGACCAATTAACACAATAAATAAATGCATATCCAGCAACATTTACACAGTAGTATTAAGCCTCAAACTGATATTTCATCAGCCTATAATGACCCACTGAAGGTCACTTTCCTAACCGCGAATCAAATATATATATACCATCGCAGAGTTTTCTATAGACCTTTTCAAATTTCAATGTGTACAATACTTAGTACATTTTCTGATAAATCTTGTTGGGTTTAGTCTGCGTTTGCAATGTAAATATTTACGACAACATAAGAAACCTGAAAAATAACAGTTTCTTCCACTATTGTAATGGACACTATTATACAAATAAACCTTTCTCTTCAATCACTATCTATTAAAAAATTGACCAAGCGCGAGTCGGAATTGACTGTGGAGGGTTCCGCAGCAGCAAGTAATATAAAATAAATAAATATATCATTATATATATAAATTATTATATATTATATATATAATGATATATTATTTTTATATGCACCTACTACAGCTTTAATATGAAAAAAATTGAGGTTCACCGATTATGACCTATAAAAAAAAACTTCACATCAGAAATCGTCCACACTAAATTTCGTTCTCAGATTTTATGGTAATGTACATCATATATTTTTTTTATTTTATCAACCCCATAGTTTATAATACGGCTTTTACCTAAGGAGAGTAGCGGGTTCGTTGGATGCAAATAGCCTCCGACAGGGGGAGGTGGAGATTTTTAAAGGAAGGCCTTTGTTCATCAGTGGACGTAATATGGCTGTAATGATGATGATGATAGTTTAGAAATTAGAGGGCACAATTTTTTCAACTTTGGAAGTATCTCTCGCGCAAACTATTCAATTTATAAAAAAAATGATATAGCAAACCTCAATACAATTTTCAAAGATCTACACATTGATACCTTAAACGTGGGGGTACGTTGAAAAAAAAATTTTGAGTTTCAGTTCAATGTATGGGAAACCTCAAAATATATTAATTTTTTTTTCAAGTTTCTTATAAAACCTAATAGCGGTTCACAGATTACATATATGTACAAAGTTTGAATAGTGTAGTGCTTATAGTTTCGGAGAGAAAAGGGGTTGTGTTATTCGGACGGACGGACGGACAGACAGACAGACTTGACGAATCTATAAGGGTTCCGCTTTTTGCCATTTGGCTACGGAACCCTAAAAAACCGCGTCAAAATCAATCTGTTACGTAGTTTTAAAGTGTTAAGCATACATAGAGATATATATCTCTATGGGGACAGAGGAAGCGACTTTGTTTCATAATATGTTTTGATAGCATAGCAATTGTGGCGGTTAGCAAATCGCCATTTTGACTCGGCCAAGTATTCGCACCAATTTGGCCTTATCATCGTTGATATAAATTGAAATGACATTCGCTCAGTTGTATTCTATTCGCGAACACGAACAGTCACGATGCTGTCAGAAATCCTGATTTTTATTATAACATCGCTATTGGCGTATTATCTGTATGTGTACAAGAAGATTCATTACCAACTGCAGGCGAAGGGGGTCAAATTTCTTCCCGGAGTACCGCTGTTTGGGAATACTCTTAAAAGCACATTTCTGAAGAAGCATATGATTGAGGATATCGATACGGTTTATAAGGCGTTCCCTGAGGAGAGGTAGGTTGATTTTGGTGTTGACATTGTTTTTTTTTCTATTTTTATTTTTTTACTTGACTACCCATTTGATGCAATGGTTGAGACGTCGGCTACTACACAATAGGTTCCGGGTTCGATCCCCGGGCAGTACAAACATTTGTGTGCACGAACATGTCTGTTTGTATTGGTCTGGGTGTTTTCTGTGAATAATATGTACGTATTAACAGAAAAAAATATTTAAGTATGTTTATCCGTTGTTGAGTACTTTACTTCACGCTTAACTTGGGGCTAGGTGGCGCTGTGTGAATGTCAGTGGATATTATTGTCTTGGGAATAGTACAATCATCATCATCAGCCTATTATGGTCACTGCAACGCACTGACCCACACATCATAGCTATTAGGAGATTGGGCTATAAATAACCCATTATATTTAATAATATTGAAGTCTAGTTAATACTAGGTTAGTTGTTTCTGCGATAAGACGAGCGGCGTAATATTCCTACTGAATTTATTACTATGAATATTCAATATGCCCCTTATATACCAAACAGCTTTATCGACTGAACCTGCACTTTTGCCAATTTAAATTATCTAATCTTCATCATCATTATCAGCTCATTAAACATCCCCACCGAGGGGCACGAGCCTACCCGTAAAGGGTGTATAAGTTTTAGTTGTCTACGCGGACCCAGTGCGAATTGGCTGTTTTGACGCACAACCTTTGAATTTCTTCGTAGGCGTGCGCTGGTTTTCTCACGATGATTTCCTTCACCGTGAGGGCGTCAAATATACATTTAAAAATAACAATAATACTTGGCGGGATTTGAACCTGTACCCTCCAGATCGAAAGGCAACACAAATTCAAACAAGTGTACACCAATGAGCCACCGAGCAATGATGTTAAAAAGTATGTATGTGTTGTAAAGTACATTTACATAAACAAAAGAGTACAAACTGTACTCTCTTCAGCGGTTCGTTTTTGAGGCACGAGTGGCGTATTTACCTTATATATATCAGAACATCATTGCACCGAGGCTCTATTACACAAATGGGTCGTCTAAAACGTTTATCCGTTGTCTAGTACCCATACTACAATCTTAGCTTGGGTTAGATTGCGCTGGGTGAATAATGGATATTTTTCTTTATATGTGGCTTGGGAATGCTTGCTGTGTGATATTCCTATTATATTTCGGATTCTTCCGATTCTGGCGAGAAAATAGGTCCGGTCTTTGAATGGGGCCGAATCAAAAGACACAAAGGCCCGTTTGTATGACAATTTTTGTATGGTATACAGGGTGAAATCGAGATTATGGGCATTTTTTTATTATATCTTATCTTATTCTATTTTATATATCTCGTGGAGAAGTTCATCCTCAAATATTTGGCGAATCCATTAATACACAATTCAAAAATATTTTTAACCCTAAAGATTATGTTAAAAACTGTGCAATCGATTCATATTTTGTACTCTCATAGAGTTGGTTTTCAGTCCATATTTAATTAATAAATATTAAATATGGACAGAAAACCAACTCTGTGAGAGTACAAAAATACGACGAAGCACTTTGAAAAAAGGTATGAAGTGTCCTTGAACTTCGCTTGGCTCATCTTGGAGGGGGCACTACCGTGCACCCAGATGTATGTGATGATGTATATAATAATGTTTATCCATAGTTTAGTACCAATATTATATGTTTATTTTAAAATAAGTATGTATACCCGTTGTTAAGTACCAATAGAATCTTCGCTTTTCGAGCCATGTAGCGAACAATTTTTTTTTAAATTTGAACAAGACTTTTGATTCAATAAGCCCTACACACATAGTAGGCTCTTTAGCAGAACGATATAGGTTATGTTCAATATAACTTATAAGACATTCGCACAGCGATGACACAAGCAGAGCTTGTATAATAGGTACTAAACAACGCATATACATAATATATTTATAGTTTTGTTTACACCTACATAATAAATATAGAACGGCCAAATCAAAAGAAAGAAACATAATTCATTTTTACCACAAATTTCACATAACAGACAAACAATAATAATGAAAAAAAAAATAGTAAGTAGATAAAAATAACATTTTGTTGTTAAACACCATATATTATTGCGCACAAATATTTGTACCGCCCGATCACAGACATCAGAATATACATTAGACTGGACAAGCCGCCAAGTTGTAGGCAGCCCAGTGTTCGCAATTCTTTTCGTTCTTACCTGTGAAAAGTTATTATATTTCTTGGTAAATTTCATGCGATTGATGATGATGCGTTGACTTACAGTTGTCGCACTTTAACGCGGCTTGCCCATCTCCTGTATTGGAAATCTGTGGCCCGGATATTGAAACCAATTTTCTAGTAGCCGCATCTGCATTACCAAATGTGTCGTCAAATAGCTTCCATTCCAATTATTATTCACCTTGAGAAGCGTGCAATAAATTTAACAGTATAAATTGAACCTTGAATATATGGACGTACGTTATTATTTGCACTGTGACCAGTATTATGTAATCAAAAGACAATGATATGTACGTCCATTGGCCCACGGTTGCTCTCAATTATCTATCAATATAAGTCAATATTGCTCGAATTTGTATATAGCGATATGACGCAGTCTCTATATTGTATATGGATTCGAATGATGGCTAATATATTCAAATTTCAATTATATGTAACTATTGAAATCATTAAAAATTATAAACAAAAAAAATACATTCCAAAACTACCTACGACAAAGATCATCATCATCATCATCAGCTCATTAAATGTGCCCACCGAGGGGCACGAGCCTACCCGTATAGGAGTATTAGCCTTAATCGTCCACCGGCTCATGCAGATTGGACGACTTCACACACCACCTTCGAATCTCTTCGCAGGCGTGCGATGAAGGTTTTCTCACGATGTTTCATTCACCGTAAGAGCGTCGGATAACCTACATATTTTCGAAAATACATTGTACGTGTCGGATTGAACCTCACCCTCCGTAGAAGTCGACAGTCCACACTACTGAGCCACCGACGCTCTATGAAAAGATATATAAAAAAATCATAAAAAATGTTTTAATTTTGCACAATAAATTTAATTTATATATATATAATATTAAATCAATAAATATAATAATAAACAATAAACTGTAGTAGGTATCTAGCCATATAATTTAAGCCTAAGTTACTCCTCGTCTCTCCTACTTGCCGTCCTTACAGGTCCATTAATGTACTACCTATATGTTTTAACCACCGACCAATCACCACGACGCTCTCCCCCATATGCCCTAGATATCCTGGTCCTCTGTTCCTCATCCAGCCCCACCAGCGACTTTTCCCAATCATCGTACTTGGCGGATGGCGTCCTAAGCTACATTCTAAACGCGTCTCCACTCCAGAACTCGTCTGCTCCAACGGCCATCGATCTGCACATACGTGACCAGCCATCCACTTCAACTTGCTGATCGGCGAGCTATTGTTAGTAACTTTTTTCTTTGCGGATATCTTTTCAGATTTTAACTGAATAGACCCATCATAGCTCGTCGGTGGATAAATATTATTTTTTAAATGTAAATCTTGTTTTTCTTAGATATGTGGCTACATCGAGCAGACATCTCCATCATCCTCATCCGTGACCCTGAGCTGATCAAGCAGATCACCGTGAAGGACTTGATCACTTCTCAATCATAAGGAGTTCTTCAATGAGGACCTAGAACCTTTGTTTGGAGCGAGCTTGCTGATGAGAAAGGTTCAGTGATCATTGATATTATTTTTTATGAATAATTAGTATCTATGTGGTATACTCAGTCGTCTAGTAGGTACCAGTGCAGCCAGATATCGTCCCTGAAATGGGAGTATATTGCGCTTTTTTTTCGAACTGACTACTGCTGTTGCCGCAGATGGCTTACAGCTTCACCGGGCAATATTATGTGTTATGGGTGTCGGCGCAAGGCAGTGTTGACGAATAATGAATTAGGACAACTCATCTGTAATATTTCATCACCACCCTTCAACCTGTTAGTGTAATTCACCCGCAAGTGTAGCTGTCAGATACGTTGCAACATACAATAAATCGATTGGTCAATTCATCCAAATTGACTAACATTACTTCAATATATATAATATGGCTTAGAAAATGAAAACATGGAAATCATTAATCAAAAGTACTATAGTCCGACAATCCGTTTGGCTCAGCAGGAACATAGAAATCTACATACATACCTTCTTCTTCTCAGCCGTACACTCTTGTCAGAATGGTCGTGGTTATATCTCGGTCAGTTTTATGGCATGGTCGCGCTCGTGATGTGTCGCCAGCATTTCTATTCTTGGCGGAGAGCGAGCATCTTTTATACTTTTGTTTGTGTTGGACTTGATGAATCCGTTCACCTAGTCGAAGTGCGCCCACGAGGTCGTACATACATACCTACATCGCTTGAAAATATAAACCTCCTTTGGCATTCGGAAAAAATGAGTTCCGTGATTTGTTAGATATAAGTTAAAATTATAATTTACATGTACAACTCTGTTACAATGATTCTCTCGCCACAGTGGCAGATTGTACGAACTTTTATTAACGCAAATCATGTACAACCACAAACTTAGAAATAAACTCATCATCATCATCAGCTCATTAAACGTCCCCATCAAGGGGCACGAGCCTACCCGTGTAGGGTGATTAGGCATTAGTCGTCCACGCGGACCCAGTGCTTATTGGACGACTTCAATTATTATATTTATCTTGATAGGACTTCGTCTTTATTTTGTTAATATGCTTTTGCAATTCTAATGTATATTTTTAATTACTAGAAATAAAATTAAATTTCCTCTGACTTTTACAAAAGGCTTAAATGTTTAATTATTAATAATTTGTAAGAAATATTTTAGCACAGCGACTTTGAAATTTAGGGAAAATGTTACTTTTTTACCACTTACTACGAAATCTAGGAGGAAGTTACCCCATTATTATCTATATAATTAAGAAGAAAGATTTTTACCTTATGTTTTTTGAATAGCTCAAGGTTGATCGGCGTGCTATGTGGGTCTACGTAGGAGAAGTAAAGTGACCGACATAGCCCACAGGATTAGCAACTGGAAATGGCAGTGAGCAGTGCAATTAGTGCGTAGAACCGATAGCTGAAATCTAAACTAATTATCTACTAAAATGTGTTCAACAAAAAAATAATGACGCACCAAAATATGTATAGAACATAATTGCATTCGTAACTACAGTAGATTTTTTACTGTATACGAAAAAAATAGTGCTTAATATTGCGTGCTACTACTCGGATACTAACAAAGTCATTGTTATAATATATGAAAATTATTTCAACAGTTTGTAAATTATACAACCTTAATTACAAGGAAACTATGTTTTTGTTAGGCCACCCAGTTGACGTTAATAAATAGTCTATGGCAAGGTTGACCAAATTTATAAATAAATAAATAACCACTGACGTCATACAGCGCCATTTAGCCCCAAACTAAACATTAGCCTGTAATATGGATACCTACTACATTACAAATAAACATACTGATATATTTTATTATATTCATTGAAACACCCAGACTAATACAAACTGACATGTCATTATCAACAGCTCATTAAACGCCCCCACCGAGGGCCACGATAACGGTAAATGGTGTATAGGCCCAAGTCGTCTACACGGACCCAGTGCGGATTGCCGACTTCACGCACAACCTTTAAATCTCTTCGCAGGCATACCGCAGGTTTCATCACGACTTGTTCCTTTACCGTAAGAGCGTTGGTGGAAACTGTAATATAATATCAACTTGATCCTGGTTTATTGTCATTCTCAAAACTCTACTCATTTCGGGTACCCATGTAGTGAGGACAGAAAGCTGTATTTATAACCACAGGTAAAAATATTTCTAAAAATAATTTTTAGGACAAGCATTTTCTTTCATAACTTAATGTTTCATTCATTATAACAATATTCTAAGTGAAATGAATTTATTATTAAAACCAAGTCTAGACTGAACCTGTCCAAGTGTCTATCTAAATCGTTGATGCTGCATTTGTTTAGATTGCTATTCTATTATTGAAAATTTTCAGAATGTTATAATAAATTTCTCTTTCTCATAAAATACTCCGGAGATGAGCGGGAATTCAATACAAACGTTAAACGTTTAACGTTAACGTAACGTAAAACGATATCATTCTTTAAAAATACCTATTATTAAGCAAGAAAACCCCACTCAATTTAATGTTAAGGAATTTTGAGGTTCTTTCTTAAGGTTCCGAGCTCGATCCTCGGACAGTACAAGTACCTATCTACAAAATATATATATATATATATATATATAATATATAGTTTATCCGTGGCTTAGTACCCATACAACAGGCCTCACGTACTGACATGGACACTGACTGCGGGATTGGTTCAAAGTCACTCAACGCGCAATGGAGCAAGCTATGCTTGGAGTCTCTGTTAGGGATGATCAAAATGATTAATCCGCAAGACTAAGTTACCGACATAGCCCGCCGATCAGCAAGTTGAAGTGGCAGTGGGCTGTCACGTATGTCGTAAACGATGGCCGTTGGAGCAGACGAGTTCTGGAGTGGAGACCGCGTCTTGGCAAGCGTAGCGTAGGACGCCCTCCGGCCCGATGGACCGACGACTTGCGGAAGGTCGCTGGTGGGAGCTGGATGAGAAAAGCGGAGGACCGGGATATCTGGCGCAAAATGAGGGAGACCTATGTCCAGCAGTGGACTGCGATAGGTTGAAGAGAAGGCCTCACGCTTAACTTGGTACTAGATGGCTCTGTGTAAACGTCAATGGATATTTATTTTTATTTATTATAAGAAAAATATAACGGATGAAGAATATTTTTAAGGGGTCCGGGCAAATAGAGTGAATAATCACGTGTTCCTTCAGTCATAAAAGTAATCGTTTCAACGTACAACCAAGATTACTTCCCCACAGGGAGTTTGAGGAAATCTTGCAAGATGTACGTTTTAATTAAGAAAACCATTTTCCTTAAGGCGGTTTAGCTTTTGTCAGGTTTCGTCAGCTTTCTAAACGACTACAACTTCGAACTATTTTTGTTTTAATAAAATAATGACATAATTGAGTTTGAACGATGGATAACAAGTGAATGTACAACTTCAATCTTCATGTTGTTGTACGGGCAGTCTCTAAGCGCCTATTTTGCCTTGGAAAGTGTGAGACCAGATCACTGCAGCCAGCCCAACTCGCCAAGAAATCTCCTAGAAGGCCTCTCTTTTTCGTAATGACTTATCCTGTTTGGTCGTAGGAGGCCTTGACAGCTTCACCTGATAATTGGCAAGCGCAGATGGTTCTCAGCCCAAAAATGTATGCAACGTGCCTAAGGGTGTCCCAGGGTGGGACGTGAAGCTCGGCTTAGGGCGTTGCAGGGGGGCTAGATAACCTTGTATAAGTTTGGGAGAAAAGCGACCGGTACTTTCGGTAATGCGAATGGGGACTGGTCGAACCTTCAGGAAGTCGGCACGAAGGCCCCGTCGGTGGGGACGGAATCTCGGTCTTAAAGTGTTGCGTGTGTTCTTAGATGCTTGACGCGCTTTGTCCGCCGCAATTGGGATAGTGATCGGATCGTGAAGGCCTCTCCAAGGGTCATCGGCGAGCTAAAATGCCTCGCCATAATTTCCGAAGCCCAATGTGCAGAGTATGCATGACATGCTCTGCACATGGGGATGTCTGTAACACTAATAGTTTTCCGTCATAGTACTAATATCAGACAGTACACTTTGTTACTTAGACATAATTACCATTGGAAAACGACATTTATTCTGAGTAAAAGGTTAAATTATTATTCCTTGATAAAATTAGGGATCTAATTAAACACAAATAAAACGTTTTTCGTCGCGTAATATTGAAAAAATCTTATGTCATCCCGTGCAAAGCCTGTACAGGATCTACGACTCGTAAAACACGATAAAATAACATACTTGTTGTTTTCCAGGTGATAGATGGCGAGACATGCGCACTACCCTCAGTCCAGCATTCACAGTTCCAAGATGAGGCTCATGATGCCTTTTATGATGGAGATAAGCAAAAACATAGTCGAGGACCTCAAAGGTATAATACAATTAACGCAACAATGAAATTATTGTTATTTAAGATTGTTTGCAGGGCATATATTTACGAGTTCTTATTTGGCTGTTCCGTAATGTTTATAATTGTGAAAAAACATTAAATATAATGACTAAACTCTCTACATATCTTTCAACAAGCCGTTCATAACTGTTTGTGAGAGTATGGTTTTGTAGTTTATATTAGAATGCAAAATAATTTCAACGAAAACTATTCCACCATGTTTAATATACAATTTCAGTTCGCCGAACAGCAAACCATCGTTACTTAATATTATCATAACAATTTTCTTAAAATTTTAACGTAGTAATGTTAAAGTTAAGTTTTGTTTTCCTGCCAAAATACGAAGGATTATTTTTAAAAATATAAACATTTCATAACAGATCATCTGAATGAAGACATCGATGTTGATGACGTAATGCAGCGGTACACCACTGACGTCATCGCCTCAGCAGCCTTCGGTCTTCAGGTCAACTCTCTAAAAGATAGAGACAACGAGTTCTTTAAAATGGGACAGAGCCTCTTCAAGTATAGCACGTGGCAAAGAATCTTTGCCTTTTGGTGTAACCAGTTCCCGACTATAGCTAAGGTAAAATCTGTACTAATTTAATAAATATTTGTCTACTTATTTCACAATACATTATTTTCATTCATTTGTAATTAGCATTAATACTCCTTACAGAGTGCGTCGGTGGCTCAATGGTGTGAACTGTCGCCTTCCTACCGGTAGGGATGAGGATCTAAACCCGACACGTACCAATGTGTTTTCGAATTTTCGAAAATATATGTACGTTATCCGACGCTCTTACGGTGAAGGAAAACATCGTGAGGAAACCTCACGATGCCTCATTCATGCACGCCTGCGAAGAGATTCGAAAGTTGTGTGTGAAGTCGTCCAATCCGCACTGGGCCCGCGGGGATGACTAAGGCCTAATCACCCTATACGGGTAGGCTCGTGCCCCTCGGTGGGGACGTTTATTGAGCTGATGTGAATAATAATAACTCATTACAGATCAAGACACCCCAGCACTTTCTCAATACAGACTTTCAAAAACAACACGTCTTTCTTTAATACTCTGGTTAGAATGTGTCGTATTATGCGTACGACGGTTTATAGTAGGGGTTGCATGGATGTCTTTAATTCAAATTTTGCTCACTTCAAAAGATTAACTTCAGATTTGATTAAAACTATTGTTATGACCTCAGCTCCACCAAAGCAGTTCAAATTATATAAAAATTTTGTAAATAAATATCCACTGTCTTTCACACAGCGCCATCTAGCTACAAGTTAAGCGTGAAGCCTGTATAATGGTACTAAACAACGGAAAACATACGTATATATATTTTTTGTAAATACATACATATTATACAAAGAAAACACCCAGACCATTACAAACAAACATGTTCATGCACACAATGTTTGTACTGCCCGGGGATCGAACCCGAACCCATGATGTTGCAGTCGACCTCTCAATCAACCCGGACCTCCCAACCGCAACACCAAATGGGTCGTCAAATGTATTAGTATTACCTTGTTTTTTGGATTTTTAATTTAATTTATATTTGACTGTCTACTGCAGAATATTTCAGTGTATGCTGTGTACACTATTTATAGATTGCTGCCTAGATTTACTGTAAATGTTTTGTATCTATATTTGTATGACAGTAATCTGTGTGTCAAAGTTAAATAAATAAAATAATAATGACAGAATTAGATGCAGTGACACCTGAGAGAATACCTTCATCTCTTAAAACAGTATTACTATAATGATACGTATAAAATCTTAGGATGGCAGTCGTTAACACCCACTAATGCGCATGCGCACGTGTGATGGGTCACGGTCCAGTGTCCTCATAGCTGTATTATGCGGGGTGGCCTGCGCCCTGCAGTCGCCTGTTATAGGCCAATGATGATGATTAACTCAACATAGTTTTATTGCAGTCATTAAAATTGCAACTGTTTCCTGCGGCCACAACAAAATTCTTCAAGGACATAGTTACCACAACTATGGAGCAGAGAGAAAAGAACAAGATTGTTCGCCCTGACATGATTCAACTCCTCATGGAAGCAGTCAAAGGTTATATCATTATTTATCAAGTGACATAATAGAGTTACTGGAATAATGGTCTTGAATCATTACAAATTATATTGCTCGTAGCGGATGATATATAGCCTATAGCCTTCCTCGATAAATAACCTATCTAACACTGAAAGAACTTTACAAAACGATCAGGACCAGTAGTTCCTGAGATTAGCGCGTTCAAACTAACAATCAAACAAACAAACTCTTCAGCTTTATAATATTAGTATAGATTATTTTAGCGTATCAGTAGTGTAGCGTTATCTATATGAGCGTCGGTCAATACAATGTGTTTCGAATTTTCAAAATATGTGTACGTTATCCGACGCTCTTACGTGAAGGAAAACATCGTGAGGAAACCTTCATGCACGCCTGCGAAGAGATTCGAAGGTTGGTGTGAAGTCGTCCAATCCGCACTGAGCCGCGTGGACGACTAAGGACTAATCACCCTATACGGTAGGCCGTGCCCCTCGGGGGACGTTTAATGAGTGATGATGATGATAGATTATTTTATTGAATTGTACCAGTTTTTTCGGCAACGTATGGGCGTATTGCGCGGTGATTTAATGACTTGCGAAAGGTGCCAGCAAAGGATGATGCGGGCTGCCAGGATCGGAATGGTTGGCGCTCTTTAGGAAAGGTCTATGTTCAGCAGTGAACAAATGTTGGCGGATTGATATGTAACCAGCGCGACCAAATATTCAAATTCATATGGATAAATATTGACGACCATTTATCGAAGAAGTAATCAAAGTATCACTAGTGGCCCATGCCCCTCCCCCCCTTACCCTGTGTTTAATGTCTCCATAGGCCTTGTTCAGAGTTACGAGTTTCAATATGACTTGACATGTAAACCAATTTTCTTTGAAATGAATAAGTTATTCAATAATATTTATCTAAAATAAGATATTAAATATAACAAGAGCTGCATAGTAAATGTATTTTTTTTTCGCAAGTAATATCATTTGATAATACTTTGTGTTGAGGCACTTCAACGATAGTCGTATTCTGAAAACTTTGTACTTTCTATTTCATTGCATATCAAAGGGATGGTCCCTTTCGTATTCTTATAACAACGTGTAATTTATTTGCAGGCACACTAAATGCTAACAACTCCGCAGAAAAAGATAAAGACGTTGGTTTTGCGACAGTGCAAGAGGAAATCAAACAAAACTCTGTAGTTAGAGGTGAGTTGAAAAATAGTTCTTTGTTAAAGAAAATTGTGTTGATAAATAAATTGTATTGTTATTAATATTGCAACAGCTACTTGTATTTTCTTTGTCCTGAAAAGTATTTTTTCTGCTGCCCCCTCACTGAAACTATTGGCATTAGCCAAATTTTAGCAGTAGACAAACAAGACACTTAAGTCCCTACCACCTTATTGGGTAACACTATCTTAAGTCCCTACCACCTTATTGGGTAACACTATCTTAAGCGATTATGATTTATATTTTTTTATCGACAAGATATAGTCGATCAAATTAATTATTAATCTACTACAATTTATCCATAATTTGACGACCCATTTGGTGTAGCGGTTGAGACGTCACCACCAGGGGTTCCGGGTTCAATTCCCGGCCATTGCTAATGTTTGTTAAAATGGTATTTTGTGATAGTCTGGGTTTTTCTATGTGTGCTATGTATGTAATACAAAAAAGATGTATTCAATGTTTATCAGTTGTGTAGTACCCAAACTAAAAGCTTCACGCTTAACTTGGGGCTAGATGGCGCTTTGTTCATGTCAGTGGAAATTCATTCATTATAATCGACTAGCAGACCCGGCGAACTCCGTTTCGCCACCAGATGGCTTCGTTTTATGAAACATTTCGTTTGGTGATCCAAAGATGCCATCTACTTAAAATATTGGTTTGTAGTACATGCTATGTATCAGAGATGTCGCTGTATGTGTAAAAAGATTTTCCCGCTTTTCTGTTGAATTTTTTTTCTGAATTTTATTTGCTATAAACCTCACGGAGCCCGCGACCTTTCCAACGAATGCAAAACCGTGGAAATCGGTTCGTGCGTTCTGGAGTTATGGCGTCAGGAAGGAAACCCGACTTATTTTTATATAATAGATTATAACCTTATGTTTCAGAATGGACCCAGAACGAAATCGTTGGCCAAGTATTCGTCTTCTTCGCCGCGGGTTTCGAAACGTCTTCGGCAACTGTAATACTCTGCATCCACGAACTTGCCCTCAATCCTGACATCCAAGAGAAGTTGTACCAGGAAATCAAGAACTTCAATGAATCGAAAAAGTTGTCTTATGAAAATATCAGCGAGTTAAAATACTTGGACTGTGTTCTTAATGGTGAGAAAATACTTCACTAGACTAACAAGCGTCAGATTGCTGCTTCCTTAGGCTAGTTAGTAGCTTTGATGAACAATAAACTTACTTGATCCACCATCACGAAGTAATATCAATTAAAAAATGTCCGAGCCACACTTCACTTGACACGCGTTATATTCATGACATAAAGTTTATCATACAAATGTTGACCTTAGAGCGTCATTAAAAGGGTACAAAATCAAAGTACGAGCATACTACAATGTCACTACGACATGCAATGATATTCTGTATTATGTAGATACGCCATCCGTGTCTCAAAAACGCGCCAAAGAGAATACAGTTGTAGGCTCTTTGTTTAGCTAAATGTACGCTCATTCGAAATATGTGTATGTGCTGTCGCTGCATTCGGAACACTTTTTTCGGTTGTTTTGTGAGCATATCACGAATCTATACTTTTACATCATTGATGACATGTAGCAAGCGACGTGATTATGAATGAAAATTTTGCTCAACTAAAAATGCATAGTGAAACGAATTTGTTTGCGATTTTTCCTAGTTTAGTTAGGACATTGCAGGCTGAATCACATGATGAAGTGAAAAGACAAGGCAGACCTTCAAGAAAAGAGCGTACTCTTGCTTAAAAGGCCGTCAACGCATTTTGTAGCTCCTTTGGTGTTGCAAATGTCCATGGGCGGCAGTATTCACTTTCCATCAGGTGATCTGTCTGCTCGTTTGCCCCCTATCCTATAATAAAAAAAAGAAATGATTCCATTCAGAGAGCAAGTTAAACCGTCTGCCCCACATACAATCTTAGCATGGTATCACCCACCAATTCGTATTAGGCCCGCGTGGTGTGTTGGTGTTTGGGAAGGCCTGTGCCCTGCAGTGGCTATATAAGCTGTTGATGGTAATGAAGTATTGGATTACTTAATGGCACTTTGTATTGTACGATAAGAAGAAGAGCGTTGCTGTCTGTTAAACAAGTCAAAAACTGTTTGCACGCAACATCTTGAAAGTTATTTCGGGTATTACAAAATATTCGGTTTCAGTACCATAAAATTAAGGTCTTTTATTCTTAAGGTATACCTTCAGAATATTATCGTCTGAGCTACTTTGATAGGTCCCAACCATAAAAGAAATCAATTAAAATCAAATAGTATTTATTCAAGTTGGTGAAAGAACACGAATGAAGCTGACACTGGTTTGTACCAGTTTTCTACTGAAAAGAACTCAGCACGAGACTCAGTAGTTACCTTATCATTTATTTACAAATGGTTTACATATTAAAATAAAATTGTATTCGAGATGTTACTAAGCGGAATTTGTGTTTTCAGAAACGCTAAGAAAATGGGCGGCTGCTATTGTAATGGACAGAGAAGTTACTAAACCTTACGACCTACCACCGCCACACGAAGGCGGTAAGCCGTGTAAAGTAAGTACTGTATATAAGACATTACTTAGAATTTCTTAAAAGTGACTTTTAGAACGGGTAATTTTTGTGAAATATACAACAAAACTCATTATAGTTATTGCAGAAAGCCTGCGTGAGACACCACAATCTGTACAGTGAAATTCGATAGCTACATGATCCAAAACTGTGCCAAATATTCCGGCTCAATCAATAGCGGGTTGAATTACTAGCTAAATTGTCTCAGTGTAAAATTCAATTGTGTTAGATGTGCTTTTGTTAATTGTATTAAATGTAATATTGTTAGTGACGTCATCTCAGAGGCCCCGCCAGAATAACAGTGCTGCTACGGCGTTTGCGTCGCAGTGGCTTATGCTGAGGCGGGACCTTTTGTCCGTGTCTTGTTTTGTTTGTGTTCAATTGTTTTTACTTTTTTTATTGTATCAATGTAAATAATTATTTTATTGTCTTATATGTTTGTTTTCCTATTGCAACTGT
>PQWD01001323.1:0-25037 GCA_019425675.1 Leucinodes orbonalis
ACAATACAGGCTTCATGCTTACTTGGGCTAGATGGCGCTGTGTGAATGTCAGTGGATATTTATTTATTATTATTACTATTAATAAGGGACAAGCCTACCCGTAAAACGGTATAATTCACACAAATGCGAACCTTTGTGGTCAGCACTCTTATCTGATTTTGTTTTAATAAAAGCCATACAGTTGTGTTGATTAGACAAAAGATGGATGATTAAACTGTATATAGTAAAAGATGGCAGAATAAAAGCATACTCTAAATCACCATTAAAAAAATGAGACCCAATCCAAACGCTGGCACTATTTCCTGGCATTTGTACAGGTAAACTTTTTTTTTTTGACGTAGGACTTTATTAAATAAAAACTAGTAATAATAAAACAAAACATCAAAAACAAATGAATGCACAACAACGTTTTTAAACATTAACGATATTTAGTTGACACAAAATCACAAGAACAATGTTAATTGTCCACATTATTGAACCAGAAAAGGCAAAGTAATATTATTGTAACACTGTTTAAGATATGACTGTATGATCCCAGGCTGTCATTTCAAAGAGTTATGTTTACGAAATCGATACCTACGATGACCTAAGTTTCTATCTATCAAGTTCAACATAAATCATTAAGTTGACCATGAAATGTCCTCAAAGGCTAAACCAACAATAAATAAGCTGTGAAACAAGTAAATACAAAACATTTGGTGTCGCGGTTGAGAGGTCGACTGCAACACCAAGGGTTCCGGGTTCGATCCCCGGGCAGTACAAACATTTGTGTGCATGAACATGTCTGTTTGTAATGGTCTGGGTGTTTTCTATGTATAATATGTATGTATTTACAAAAAGGTAGGAGGGCGACAAGTTCACACCATTGAGCCACCGAAAAAATTATAAAAGTATGTTTATCCGTTGTTTAGTACCCATACTACAGGCTTCATACTTAACTTGGGCTAGATGGCGCTGTGTGAATGTCAGTGCATATTTATTTTTTGAAGCACCTTTCCTAACATTTAAATTCCAGTTATTGTTTGACCTTACTTTATATGTGCATCTCATGAGGCCTTTAATAGAATATAGGAAACACAATACAAGCTAATTTTAGTTGCCCCCAAATAGGCAATCAATGATCCTTTTCATGAAAACAACAACCAAATTATGAGCAACATTTAGCTTCATCATGTTTGCAAAAACAGGTTTTAACTTCTTTATTAAATCTACTTTTAAACTATTTATCATTGATATTGTTACTACTTACTTCCCACTGAAAGTTAAAACGTTATTCAAGTTTAATATATAAAATAAGATTCATTTTTATATTTAAACTATAAGCGATTTTAGCGGGAAGCGGGAATTTATTTCAACTTGATGGTTAATATTAATTGAGCTTTTATAAATACATATTTAATTGTATATTGTTTTGTAATGTATTTATCCTTTATAAAACATTTTTATCAAAGCTACAAAAATTAAGTACAACCGAAAGGGACTTCTTTTAATTATATTTTTTAGTTTTAATTATTTATTTTTAAGTGTTTAGGGTGTAATATATTTTAGTTAATGTTGTTTATGTACTGAATTAGGTATAAATTATGTATCTATTCTTCTACAGTACAATGTGAGAATAGGGATGATGACAATTTTTTTTCTGTTATTATATCGATGGACCGCATAATAATAGAAACATTGGTAAAAAAAATATTCCGTTATCATTAAAACTCACAGCAATTTTCCAATTCTAAAAACACATTAATGGACTTTCCCAAAAACGCTTCATACAAATGGCTTCCTAGTTATGACGTCACGCATCAGTAATTAGTACGCATAGTTTGTAAATTTTGTACTACAACTATATTAAATGTTGCATTTACTAAAACGGTTTCACTGCAAAAGTTGCTTTAAATTGTATGTGTTATCCTTTAGTTTTGACAATTGATGTACTTTAAAAATGGACTTGCCCATCTAACTTTGAAAACTAATAAAATTCATAAAACATGAGTTTTCGAGCTGAGAGTAAGCACTTCGTTATATTTAACCCAGATTTGTCATAATATGCAATAGTTCTTACGATTTCAGGACCCAGTCATCATGCCTATTGCTATTGTTATATAATTGTAGATACCTATACCTATTTAATACGAAAATCCACAACCATTATGAATGGTGCGTAAAGTTAATTAAGTTGTTATTTTTCAAATAAGTAATAATGGCTTGCACATTGTGTGACACAATGGTGTCACAGCAACTGCAACTAGGAGACTTTGTGTAATAAACAAATGAATATGTACTTACTTTATTAGCAAAAGAACAGTTACAAAACAATACTTTTGACACAAAGCTAATGTAATAAATATTAGATTATTGTGTTAACACGTGATAGATAACCATATAATATAGTTTACGCAGAAACATATGTTTCTGTAGCACAAAAACAAATGATCAAAAATGTAAACAGTAAAAAAACAACTTACAAGAATCAACTTTTTAACGCTACAATTTTGACAATTTTGACATGTGTTTTGACATTTCCAAAAAACAATAACAAATAGTGACGTCCTAGCGAATAAATAACGAAATTAGAAAATAACGGCAATATAGGTAATATAAATATATATTTGTATGTTATGCGTAATCCTTTATGTTAACGGTTTATCATTATACGTCAGATATTGCGCAGTTCGATAACTGGTTTGCCTCACAATGCAACGAAAGATAAAAGGAAATTTATAAAAGTTAGCTAAGTTTACTTTTAAAACTTCAGACTGTATACAGAGGAGTTACCGAATTAATATGTAAGCAACAGGTTCCATCTGTCATAATCTGACAAATACGCGAATAGGATTTCCATCCGAGTTTTCATTTGCATACGACCACTGGAGGTTTCGGAGCATGCGCAAACTGTAACCGCAATAAATATCACATAAACAAAAGCCTTTTCTCTAAAATTAAATAGAAACTGACCTTTTTCTGACTTGAGAAGGTGCGCTTTGTGTTTCCTCTCGGACTCTTCATATCTGTTTTTCCACTTTTCGACGTAAGTGGAGAGCGCGATGTTAGCCTCCTTGGAGTTGTGTTGTATGTCGGGCGGCGTCATCCTGGCGGTAGTGGCGCGAGGTATCCGCGTGGCCGCGCCGCCCGGGCAGAGCGAGACAGCACTCCGAGCGCCCTGACACTGATTGTTGCTCGACGCGATCGCAAACACATTATCACCGTTCCTTTTAATCATTTTTGCATTCGATTTTTATCACACGCGCGCGTCGAACGCTCGCATCGTCTCGTTTTCACGTATGTACCACAGGGCACGTGTTAAGATCAACAGGCTGGTGTGTCGGAGTGTGTGAAAATTTGCAAATAAAAGCCCTTTGTTCTCGCTATAAAGGATATTGCGTGCAGTACTATACGCGACACCTTTTATGTGTCAACCGCGCTCACTCAATAAGTCGACCTTGATAAATCAGCACATAAAAACAAGCAATAATGAAAATAAACGCGAAATAATGTACACAAGGATATCAGTCGAGTGCTAGATCGTAACTAACGTTAGTAATGTATGCGTGTTACTGTGATATGATAATGAAAACTTCGTCATTGTGAGTCATTAGGATCGGTGTTTACGCTTTCTGTTTACACTAGACGCCTCTAAACCTTTCTTAGTTGACTATACCATCCCAGCGTTCGTAGAATTCAATATTTGGTTCAAATTTTCATTGCATGATTTCATAGATAAGCTATCACTGTTATAAGAACTGAATGTATTCTGTTGTTCTTCCGTAAACATCGTTTAACATTTTTGGTTGAAGTTCTATATATTGCAAATTTTACATTATCATCTTAGTCATTTAATATCTAGTAAATGTATGTAATCTTTGCATTTCTCATTATGCATTTGTAGATATATGTACCTATCTTTTACTGTTGTTTAATTGGATGTATTGGTGTATGTAATGAATAGAGCTCTTACTTATATTACTACAAACTATTTATTACTTGATTTATGTAACCGTTACGGGGTAGCGGACTTTAGTGTCTGTTTTTACGAACAATATTTTAACATATTTCCTATAAAATAACGAGGAGAGATGGTTGAAGCCTGCTAGGTTGATCTAGATTCTAGTTTGTGTTGCAGGTGACACTACATGCCATATGTAAACTTTTTGTAAATCTGCCTTCATGCTGTGATTTTTTAAATAATAAGATAACATAACACACTTTAGATTTTGTAAAGAGAACCCTTCACTTGACTTTCTTGATCGATTTAAGACACTTTAAGCACTGTCACTGTATAAAGCACAAAAAAACAATCAATATACGTGTCAAAGACCACGCCGAAAACGCACTGAACGCATTTCGTCCAAGTTGGAACGAACGGAAATTCTAAAATTAAACTGTTTCCACTGAAACGACCGACCATACAGCGTCTTGTCTATACAGTAAGCGACAACACACAAGGCGTGTGGGCAGCCGACCCGAATGGTGCGACTTGTAAAGTGATTTAATTGTCGAGACAACTATATGTCGCATTAATCTCGCCAGCTGGGTGTCCAGTTTAGTTTAGAATTGTCTCGAGTGCACTGGAATGTGCTATGTGCAAAACATTGTCCCTTAATTGGATGTATCATACATATCTTGAGACTGATGCCTATGCATACAATTGGTGTTTTTTACGCCAAAAGTTTCAACGCCTTCAATGTACTTTACGAAAAAAACTAGCTACTATACGAAAAAAAAATTCTGAAGTTCAGTATTCTAATATTTATTTTTTAAATGACCCAAATCACAAGTTATTTTATCCGAGCATATCAAGTTCTAATTACCTGAAGAGGTAGTTGCCAACTTAAAAAAACAATATAAAACATTTTATACAAGTTTCCACCATCATACTTTAAAAGTAGAGGCGTTATAGAAAGTTTTAAGATTTCAGTCCATTTAACGGTCATGATCATACAATTCATACAAATGTCAAGGTTCACGAAGCCATGTAAAAACGTTAAAGAGCGCAATAACTTGCGACAACTTTGTGCGAGGCGAGGAGGTACAAGTCGACCGGATAGCCTTACAACACTCCACTGTATTTGGTAAATGGGGTCACAATGGCTTCACCATTGTAAAGAACTCCGCCAACGGTAGCCTCAGCGATCACTCGGCGATAAACACAGTTTTTACGATGTGGCTGTTAAAAACGATTTAATGAAACCCTTTCTCGTTCTCTGGTAAAGTTTGCCTGTTAAGATTTTATCATATGTAGTCCATAGTTCAATACATTTCGGTAACAGCTTACAAATTACAATACACATGAAATCAATTAGGTATCCACAATTTGTGTAATCTTATTGTTTGTTGGATGACATATAGCTGTGCAATTATACAGAGTAATACCTATTATTGTTTGTTAGATGACACATGTAGCTGTGCAATACAGCTCGTGAATATGAGAAATAAGTTAAGAATTCCAAAAACGCGATCAAGTCTTCCTAAAAGGGTACAAAAATATTTTTCCCACGTGCTAAGCAATTATTGCTTCCTTAAACGTGTGAGTCACATGTTAAATTCAGTGTTACTTATTATTTTTTATGGGCTAATAACATGTGAACGAACATTCACCTCGAGCGTGCAGTCTATTTCTGGATCACTTTGTTATCCTGAGCTTGAGATCTTGGGCATGGTTCTGTTAGCATTGATGTGTCATTAGACCGTAACACAGCCACTGTTGTTTTATTTCATCTATAGCTTATCAATATTTGTTTAACAAGATAAGTTTTATTAATGAATTTGTTTAACAAGATAAGTTTTCAGTACAGCTTGAATTTGGAAATGATTCTATATTATAATTATTACATTGTCTAGTTTGTATCTTTCAGTTCCCAAGCCGTAAAGGGTGTATGTTACTTAAGAAGGTTATGCTCTAGCATGTTCTTCACAAAGCTCTAAAAAATGAACTGTGAGTTAGATAGCCTCACTTTATTCTTGGAATACATATTTTATTATCATTGTAACAGCCATACTTGCAAAAGCTTAAGACCGGGATATTTGGCGCAGATTGGAACAGACCTTTGTCCTGCAGTGGACTGTAATAGGTTGAAGAGTACCAGCCATACAGCCCTCAGCTGTACTACGCCTCCTTACTTGATGGGCTATTTATGTTATTCTCCAGATTTAATCTATTGATAGTCCATTGAAAGGATAATAATTAAATTATTCGTAGTAACGCAATACAACGTGAACTATCCCTTTAACATAATACCTTCAAATCCTCGAGTGGGTGTAATTCAATATACAAACACTTTAAATTTGAAGGCGGTTACCATACATCCAGCCCGTGCCAAGTTGTATAACTTTCGCAATAAACTTGGACACGATCCTGTTCCCGCCCACACGCTAGAGACATTAATGTGGGAGTCAGGAATGTAGTCGGGCACACTGCGAAATTCATAATATCTCTAATTGAGAGCACCGCAAAAAAGGGGATTGGAACAATTGCCAGTTGTTATCATTAATTTCAGCTAATTGTTCTGGCTATGTGCCTCACAAAATACTGGTTAATTTGAACTGTGTCAATTTCATTAACTTTTACTTTCCTTTAAACCCACTTCACAGACTTCCTAAAGCTAAAATTAAGGGTGCGACAATATTTTTTTCTAAGGTGAATCTCCTTCTTCTTGAAAATCTGGTGTTAGATAGTCCGTAGTCCGTAGATGGCCTTTATTGCTTTACCGGGCAAGCCTAAGGCAAGATATTACGTAATAAGTCTAAGAGTGCCTGAGTTTGGGACTCGAACCTCGGTTTAAAGCATTGCAGAGGGGTGCTATAGGCATATATAAAAAAAATACATATATATTTATATATGGAGAAAAGCGGCCAATTTCGAAACTGTTCCCGTAACCAGCATAGGAATAAGATGATTCCTCAATGCGAAGGGTTTGTCGAAAACCAGGTAAAAATGTGGAAGCTCGTGGAAGCTGTAGAAAGAAAACAAAGCTTAAACATTAGTTTTATAAAAAAATATGAGAACCCGTTCAAATAATCATAGTATTCCTCTTGTTAGTGAAAGCAGCATTAACTCCAGTCCAAAACCAATTAAAGTAAAAAGCTACCGCAGTCACATACGATAATGTAAAATTAATTGCCATCGTTTGCTTTTGCATTAGCAGCTAGTATTACTACCAATGCAAAGATAAAATATTTAAGACATCACCTGGTAATAATAGGTCACGATTAATCTTTTTTTATTTTCGCACTAAACTTGTAGTAACAGTACATGACAAGTTCAATGATATATACCACGCCTTAAACTAAAGTGTCATTACAGAACCGTTATTTAGTTAATACGAGTCGTTATAACGTTCCCATCACTCTTGGAGTCTGTTGGAACGGTTAAGTTTTAAAGACCGTTTAGTAACGATGACAAGAAGGTTATACTTACTTAATAAATGTGTTGAGAATATCTGTAGGTATGAGGATTATAACTGTTAACCGGCTTCGTTATTTAGTTGTTGAAATGAAAACCGATGAAGTTACCTTAGGTAGTTCAGAGGTAGCGAACTAGTCCCACATATCCCGATGCATCGATCATTTTGGCGCCGAAGTCAAGGACTTTCCTATTCCACATAGAAAAAAGGAGTTGAGAGTTAGGCCTAGAAAACTAGAGCTAACTCTCAACTACCTAGACAGCCTTCGCCATTTGTCCTGTGAAGCTATGAAATCTAAAACACAAATAAGTATGTGAATTTTATCGTGAATTCGTATAAACACAAACGAAATTAAAAGACTGGGAATTTATTGAGGGTATTGCCTTGGATTCAATTGTCTTTATAGTGTATTGTGAAGTAGGAGAACAAAATAAAATGGCAAAAAACAAAGACCAATGCTAAATTATAGCCCGTCTACGCATCTGAGACATCCGGTCGTTTCAATTCACTGCCAAATAATTAAGAACCATTAGAATCCTTATATAGTATGTTCTTGATTGTCTTCAAGCGAGTTGTGATGTGATGATAAGCCGTTTAGCGTGGTTTTTAAGTTGTTTGTGTCTTATTTTAAATGTCGCAATTAGCAATGGACGTAAATGTTTTAATCGAGGTATGATTAGACCTGTTTTATGGGTGTTAGAACGACTGCTGGCTGCTGCTGGCCTATGAAACTCTCAATAAGGGGATTAAAATTAAATACATACATACAATTATACCTATACTCAGACCAATATAAACAGATATATTCATGCACAAAAAACATTTGTATTATCCGGAGATTGAATCCAGAATTCTTGGTGTACCACGACATGGGTCGTCTCCTACTAATTCCACTGCGTTCTTCAGCCTAGATCACTACTCATCATCATCAGCTCATTAAACGTCCCCACCGAGGGGCACGAGCCTACCCGTATAGGGTGATTAGGCTTTAGTCGTCCACGCGGGCCCAGTGCGGATTGGACGACTTCACACATAACCTTCGAATCTCTTCGCAGGCGTGCATGAAGGTTTCCTTCACCGTAAGAGCGTCGGATAACGTACATATATTTTCGAAAATTCGAAAATACATTGGTACGTGTCGGGATTTGAACCTCAGCCCTCCCGGTAGGAAGGCGACAGTCCACAATACTGAGCCACCGACGCTAGATCACTACTATGCCTACCAAAATCATTCTTTCTCACGTCATAAGACGGGTGAATTAAATAGGTTAAATTTTTTTTGCACGTAGACTTAAAATATCGCTTCTGAAATAGGTTCAGCTTTGGACTCAAAATAAGAAGTTTCAATTCTAGATAGCGTGGCTCTAGGCATATTTTTACTTTCGAAATCTTAGGAGAAAAAGGCAAAATTATTAAGTTAACTTAATGTAAACGACAATTCATTGTGCTTGTACTTGTTTCGTTTATCCGACATGAGTCAGCACCACAAATAACGTATGTGACCTATTTTGATTAATCCTTCTTGGTAAATATCTACTCAATGACTTCAGGTAGCAGTATTTTATTCGCTTTAAAATGTATACTCTTCCATTCGCAAGGCGTGGTAACCCATTTGTACCAGTTACCCGATTACCATCGCCTTCGTGGCGGACAAAGCGTAGAAGTCCTAAGTTTGATACGTAACACTACAGGTGTTACGGCAAGGCACCGGTAAGGGCCTTCGTCGCGTGTACGTTCGACCAGTCCCTATTCACGTTATGGGCACGTACCTAGTCACTTTTCTTCTCAAACTTATACTAGGTTACCTAGCCCCCCTGCAACGCCTTTAATCGAGGTTCGCGTCCCACTCTGGGATACCATTAGGCCCGTTGCATAGATTTTTGGATTGAGAGCCATCTGCGAGGACCATTGCCCGATAGAGCTATGAAGGCCACCTACAGCCAATAGCGATAAGTAGGTAATACCAAAAAAGTACCTAGTCGCTTTTCTCCCCGAAAGATATACTAGGGTACCTAACCCCTCTGCAACTAGTGTACTGCGTTTGTGACCCTAGTAACAACTCCTATGTTATAAGACTTTTACACTGCTATGCGTCGTTAGTGACCGGCTGGGTTGGTACTTCATAGTTTAACTTGAGAAAAGCATCATTATCGTCCTTTAACGTCCCATGTGCAGAACAAGCCTTCATAGATATGGGAAGTTTGGACCACAAACCACCACGCGAGCCCTATGCAGATTAGTGGGATTGACTACCATCCTATGCCTGTAGACGGCACCGACAACTGCACTTGCTCTTCGATAGGCAAATATAGTATCATGTCGAAATTTACGATGTTTATCCTAGAAGACATTAAGACGAATAATAATTTGTAAGTCTTTCCTTAATGTCAGTAAATAATTAATTACAAAATGGATACAATTATATATCGATTAAGCAATGTAAACACTGACCTAGATACATTTTTTATTTTTTATCTTTCCATTGAGTGTTTATCGCCGTTTTTAATATCTGTGGATATGACTTAAAATATCTATAGCCTACAAGCATACATTATCATTTTGAATTATTATTTGAATGCCCTCACGTATCTCAAAATTTCTAAGTGTTTCTGTAACGTTAACCTACACATAGGGATGAGTTCTCTATATACATATTTAATGAAAGACTTAAGAAATTCCCTCCGTAATGGTAACTGCCTGTGCCCTGCAATATGTCGTGAGCCGATAATGATTTATAGAAGAACAAGAATAAAAAATCACAATCTCAATTTTAACATAACAACAAAATGTAGGTTCCATAAAATAGGTAAAAATAAGCCGTCGTTTTCGTCGTCCACACTACCTGACTGCTGATTGTTCGTTATGCGTCAACATGAATCACACATGACCCCGCTCACTCCTGTGATATCACTATGCTATTAATCATTCACCGTTAGTTTTTTTGACGCAATAAACAAAAACAATGTTATCGTTGTTGTAACTGTTAAAATAATGTACAGCTAAATGTTGTAACTTGAGATACTTAGATTTTTGGATATATTATTTATTGAAGTAGAAACGTTTTGCGTTGGACTAAAACTACAAAACTCTAGAGTCGAAACCCGTATACTCAATTAGGGCTTACAATATTTTCAAAATCATCATAATAAATTTTGTGTACCAGTAAAGAGAGAAAGAAAAAACATTTATTATATCTAAACATCGTGTACACCACATGAGACAAATAATATAACATAACAACACAAAATTTAATTATACATAATTTTACACGATTGTTTATTGATGTTCCCTGCCATGACAGTAGGTTTTGTCATATAAAAATTATTGTTTATTTTACAAAAGATACCCATTCGCAGTTAAGAAACTTAACCAAAATTATATAAAGTAACAAAACTTATTCAGTGAATTTCCCACAGTGAAAACAATAACATTGTTAATTTTTTAAATTTTTTGATTTTAAAGACGCCTTGAGGTCATTGTGATATGGGTGATAAAATATTTGCCTTAGGATTATGAAACCTTTATTTCGTTGTAAATAATTATTTTATCAATAATTATAAAAACGTTATTAAGTTGTACAATTCATAACATCACTATTTTTTTGGATTTCGAAATACACTGAAGACAAGACTGTAGAGACATCTATCGGTAGTAGCTGAAATCAACAGCAATACGAATGTAGCAATTGTAGGAAAGCACAAGGCAATTGAAGGTTTTAGTTTACAAAAAAGCCAACAGGTGGCATTACTTATCTTCTTGAAAATTTTAGCAAGAATCAGTCATATAATTTACTAGCTTTTGCTCGCGGCGTCGCTTCCGGTACGAAGTATAATTTTTCATTCCCTTTTCATCTCAATATGAGAAAAAATTATCAAAATCCTTTCCTAGAGGGTGCCTACGTCATATTAAATTTATGCATGCAGTCTCAGCCCGCGTGGTGGACTACGACCCAATCTCTCCAAGTGTGTGACCAAGGCCTGTGACTCACATTGGGACGTTATGAGTATATAAAATAAAAGTGTTTATTGTAATATCATCATCATCATCTCTATAAACATCCCCACCGAGAGATACGAGCAAGGGCGGATCCAGGTTTGGCGCCAGGAGGGGGTCACATAGTAGTAGCCAAGTTAAGACTTTATGACAAATTTTGTTAATGTACGTAATTGTAGTACTTAAAAATAGCTCAGGGGGTCATGACCCCCATGACCCCTGGATCCGCCGTTGGACACGAGCCTTCCCGTAAACGGTGTACCTATAGGCCATAGTCGTCCACGCGGGCCCAGTGCGGGTTGGACGACTTCACGCACAACCTTTGAATCTCTTCGCAGGCGCGCGCAGGTTTCCTCACGATGCCGCGATGTTTCCTTCACCATTTTAATCAAATATAATAATAATAAACAGAAAAAACTATAACATTTTCTGCTATTTTATTGTAATATCCACAGACATCCGAATATACAATTAGACTGGACAAGCCGCCAAGTTTATAGGCAGTCCCAGTGTCGCAATTTCTTTTCGGTTTTTTACCTGTGAAAAGTTATTATATTTCTTGGTAAATTTACTGATTCATTGCGATGATGGCATGTTACAATTGCACAGGATGGCATTTTGGAAAAAAACGATAATTTATTATAATATTCGTGTGTCTTGACTCGTCTAACAGAGCGTAAACTGGCAGCCAGTGTATGCTCGTTGAGCTTACATTTGTCGCACTTTAAACGCGGCTTGCCCCATCTCCTGTATTGGAAATCTGTGGTAATATCAATAAAAATCATTATTGGTAACATACAGTCGTGTTGCAAGAATAAACGCAATCCCCCATAATACCACAAGTGGACTAAGCGATTTCGATAGCAAGGATTTGCGAGGGGAAAATGCTTAAATTGTTTTTTTATCCAGGGGATTTCATGTCCCCTGATGTTGCGTTGACTGGGAGTTTTACCAAGTACGAGTAAACTAACGATTTTCACGTTAGCAGTTATATATGCTTTGACGACACATGTGGTGTAATGTCTGCTATAACACTAAGGGTTCCGGGTTCGATCCCCAGGCATTTGTGTGCATGAACATGTTTTGTGATCTCAGTGTTTCATTATTACAACCTTAGGTATATGTCCGCTCCTAAACAAAGGTCTCCCCACTAATAATTTCCACGCGAGCCGATCCCTATCAGCGTCGGTGGCTCAATGGTGTGGACTGGTTCAAATGGACCCGCCACGTACCAATGTGTTTTCGAATTTCGAAATTATATGTACGTTATCCGACGCTCTTACGGTGAAGGAAAACATCGTGAGGAAACCTTCGCGCACGCCTGCGAAGAGAGTAGTGCGTGAAGTCGTCCAATTCCCACTGGGCCCGCGTGGACGACTAAGGCCTAATCACCCTATACGGGTAGGCTCGTGCCCCTCGGTGGGGACGTTTAATGAGCTGATGATGATGGGCCGATCCCTAGCAGTCGACATCAATCGGCGACCTCCCAAGTCCATCTGGTTGAGGGTTGGCCTAAGCTTCGTTTCCCTTTACGTGGACGCCACTTGAGAACCTTTCCTCACCATCGGCTCTCATCACCAAGTGCTATGCCCACTGCACTTTTCGTGTGGTGTTATATAACATCCGTTCATATATCTATCCGTTATATATAACACATAGTACAAACTCGTTGCTTAGACTGGAGCTAGATGGCGCTATGTGACTATGTGTATACTTACTTACTTTTTTTCTTTTATGTCAGTAGGTATTTATTTTATTTTTATATTTTAGGGAACACATACAGCTAATGTTATTTTAGACATAAAATCGATAATAAATATTGAATGCCATTTGAAAGTTTCACATATATAGCCAGAGTATAAAGATAATTTTCAATACAAAAAAAATCATTTTTTTTATTTAAACATCATCAAAAATGCCAATTTTGATGTTCCTGTAAATAACTTTCTATAACAATATAGAATCTAGTAAATGCTCACGTTTTGCCCAAAACCGTCGTATTCTCCGATACCTTCTGTAGCGTCCCCACCAACCACGTAGGGGTAACACCGATTAGTTTAATGTATGTTAAATTGTCACTTGTGCTAGGGATGTCGGCATTTTGGGATTACATTACACCGACGATGGGGTGGGTGGGACGTGGGATGATCGAGAGCTGAGGTTCCTTAGATGATTACGTTCTTAGAAATACTTAGGTGATATGATTGTTTTTTATGAGATAAATACATACAACTGGACCCTAATTCAGCTTAATTTAAAATGATCTTATTAGATCGTTATTGTGTCTCAATTGAAATATTTTAAACTCATTCGTTCTATCTTGTTATATGTGCACAGGACGGTCAGGGTCACCTGAGGTGATTGACAAGTTTGGTCTCTTATACCCGGCAATTTCACTAGCTACAGTGCTCTCTTTCCGAAACACAAAAGTGCATAACACTCCTGTTTCACGGTACGATATCTGGCACTGCGGTGGTACCTGCCTAGACGACTCAGTGTCGAGTCTACCACCTAGTGGTTACTAGGTGGTAGACTCGACACTACGCAAAATTTCACCCTCAGGATAACCATCGTAGCATATGCTACGGCGTAGACGTTTCGTAGCACGGCACTCATTTGGAGAACACATTCATGAATTTTTATTCCCCAAATTATACGGTGGTGATACGGATTTCCCCACCGGGATTCGCAAGGCACGATAAGCCGTCAGTCCGGCTTCAGTTTTAGGATGGTAGTCATTAACAACCACCTATCCGTATTGGCCTGCGTGGTGGGTTATGGCCATAATCCATCAATAATAGCCATCATTATGGTGTGCGGGGAGGCCTGTGCCTTGCAGTGGGATTATAGCCTGATGACGATGAGATTTGCTTTTGCTGTGTATGGTGCAATAAAGCATTATACCTTAATTGTTTAATGAATTAAAATACATTTTTATTTAATGCATAAAATATTTGATTGATCTAATGTTTTATTATTTAGTTGTAAAGGCTTTCAATCAAATTACAATTACCGGTTGTCTTTATTTATTGGAAACTTTACAAGAAGGCGAAATCACATTGCATCCTCAAAAATATTTATTATCATACATGACTGATTGTCTTTATAAACGAATTTTATAATCTACTTTGATATAATAATTATAAATGTAAAATATAAGATTCTATCTTGTATACAATCAAAATTATAAAATGCATAATATGTGTTGTTTATTGTGTATACAGGATTCTATGAAATGGTGTTTGACTGCATTAAATGAATTCTAGTGCTGATTAGAATAAAAGTCATCAGTACTGTATAAGTGCAAGATGTTTTTGGAACAACATAGGCTCATTGTAAGGTTGTGAATGTTTGGAAATATGTTTGTTAAGAGAAGTGCCTATGAAAGAAGTCCACATGATATGCTATACAGGAGTTTTGACTTTGATCTCCTTTCCATAACTATTATTGTTAACAATGAATCGATTGTATCTGTAGAATTGGGTATAATATACAAATAAGGTACACTTTAATACATTAGTTGGTGGTCACTGCAATTTAATTTATGACAATTCATATTTTTAATGTCCTAGCTTCAATTTTTTATTTGTTTACATCAATAATGAAGTGATTTCAGTTTGAACAGTGATGTATGTGATTGCATTTATTTAATTTTTATGTGAGTCAACAGACATTGTGTATTAACTGCCATCAATTGTATTGTAAGGTATAAGGTATGAAAATAAAAGATGCATGATAAAAAATAATAATAATAACATAGTGATGTATCGACGCACAGCCCAAACCACTGGGCGGATCGGGCTGGTACATTGCAAGCATAAAGCACTATGTGCATTTTGCATGCACAACGTGAAATACCTACGTCCTTAAGTAAGGATTTTGGTAAATTTCATTCCAAAAAGCATACAAAAGGGGATGAAAAATAATAAATCTTAATATGAGCGAAATCGCTAGCTAAAGCTTGTTCTTAATATAATAAACCTGCAGAGCTGCGGGCGGAAACTTGTGCGGTTATTAATGTTATTATTATTTAGTCCTTCGAGTAGGATCGGTGATATTAGTCACATCAACAGAGCTGTAAATATTCCCTGACATAAACCCGAGTGACACAATTTAGTGTACCTAATATTATTATATTTTCTATTTTCTTACCACGGACGACAAAATTGAGGAATCAGTTGCTGTCGGAGACATTTCCTGTATCGCTCACTGGGACCTGGGATCCTTAATAAAAAGAGCGTATTCCCTTTTTAAAGGCCGGCAACGCATTTCAGTGCCCTCTGGTATTGCAAATGTGCATGGGCGGTGTCATTTACCATACGATCAGATGAACGCTTACTCGNATCTTCTTGAAAATTTAGCAAGAATCGTCATATAATTTACTAGCTTTTGCTCGCGGCGTCGCTTCCGGTACGAAGTATAATTTTTCATTCCCTTTTCATCTCAATATGAGAAAAAATTATCAAAATCCTTTCCTAGAGGGCCTTCGTCATATTAGATTTATGCATGCAAAGTCTCAGCCCGATCTCTCTAAGTGTGTGACTAAGGCCTGTGACTCACATTGGGAGTTATGAGTATATAAAATAAAAGTGTTTATTGTAATATCATCATCATCATCTCTATAACATCCCACCGAGAGATACGAGCAAGGGCGGATCCAGGTTTGGCGCAGGGGGGGTCACATAGTAGTAGCCAAGTTAAGACTTTATGACAATTTTGTTAATGTACGTAATTGAAGTACTTAAAAATAGCTCAGGGGGTCATGACCCCCATGACCCCCTGGATCCGCCGTTGGACACGAGCCTTCCCGTAAACAATGAACCTATAGGCTAGTCGTCCACGCGGCCCAGTGCGGTTGGACGACTTCACGCACAACCTTTGAATCTCTTCGCAGGCGCGGCGCGGTTTCCTCACGATGCCGCGATGTTTCCTTCACCATTTTAATCAAATATAATAATAATAAACAGAAAAAACTATAACATTTTCTGCTATTTTATTGTAATATCCACAGACATCCGAATATACAATTAGACTGGACAAGCCGCCAAGTTTATAGGCAGTCCCAGTGTCGCAATTTCTTTTCGGTTTTTTACCTGTGAAAAGTTATTATATTTCTTGGTAAATTTACTGATTCATTGCGATGATGGCATGTTACAATTGCACAGGATGGCATTTTGGAAAAAAACGATAATTTATTATAATATTCGTGTGTCTTGACTCGTCTAACAGAGCGTAAACTGGCAGCCAGTGTATGCTCGTTGAGCTTACATTTGTCGCACTTTAAACGCGGCTTGCCCCATCTCCTGTATTGTGAAATCTGTGGTAATATCAATAAAAATCATTATTGGTAACATACAGTCGTGTTGCAAGAATAAACGCAATCCCCCATAATACCACAAGTGGACTAAGCGATTTCGATAGCAAGGATTTGCGAGGGGAAAATGCTTAAATGTTTTTTTTTATCCCAGGGGATTTCATGTCCCCTGATGTTGCGTTGACTGGGTGTTTTACAAAGTACGAGTAAACTAACGATTTTCACGTTAGCAGTTATATATGCTTTGACGACACATGTGGTGTAATGTCTGCTATAACACTAAGGGTTCCGGGTTCGATCCCCAGGCATTTGTGTGCATGAACATGTCTGTTTATATCTTGTATTGATCTCAGTGTTTCATTATTACAACCTTAGGTATATGTCCGCTCCTAAACAAAGGTCTCCCCACTAATAATTTCCACGCGAGCCGATCCCTATCAGCGTCGGTGGCTCAATGGTGTGGACTGGTTCAAATCCCGCCACGTACCAATGTGTTTTCGAATTTCGAAATTATATGTACGTTATCCGACGCTCTTACGGTGAAGGAAAACATCGTGAGGAAACCTTCGCGCACGCCTGCGAAGAGAGTAGTGCGTGAAGTCGTCCAATTCCCACTGGGCCCGCATGGACGACTAAGCTAATCACCCTATATGGGTAGGCTCGTGCCCCTCGGTGGGGACGTTTAATGAGCTGATGATGATGGGCCGATCCCTAGCAGTCGACATCAATCGGCGACCTCCCAAGTCCATCTGGTTGAGGGTTGGCCTAAGCTTCGTTTCTCTTTACGTGGACGCCACTTGAGAACCTTTCCTGACCATCGGCTCTCATCACCAAGTGCATGCCCGCTGCACTTTTCGTGTTAATTATTATGTGACTTGTAGTTTGTGTATTTGGTGTTATATAACATCCGTTCATATATATATCCGTTATATATAACACATAGTCCAAGCTCGTTGCTTAGACTGGAGCTAGATGGCGCTATGTGAATGTATACTTACTTACTTTTTATCTTTTATGTCAGTAGATATTTATTTTATTTTTATATTTTAGGGAACACATACAGCTAATGTTATTTTAGACATAAAATCGATAATAAATATTGAATGCCATTTGAAAGTTTCACATATATATAGCACAGAGTATAAAGATAATTTTCAATACAAAAAAAAATCATTTTTTTTTATTTAAACATCATCAAAAATGCCAATTTTGATGTTCCTGTAAATAACTTTCTATAACAATATAGAATCTAGTAAAATGCTCACGTTTTGCCCAAAACACCGTCGTATTCTCCGATACCTTCTGTAGCGTCCCCACCCCAACCACGTAGGGTAACACCGATTAGTTTAATGTATGTTAAATTGTCACTTGTGCTAGGGATGTCGGCATTTTGGGATTACATTACACCGACGATGGGGTGGGTGGGACGTGGGATGATCGAGAGCTGAGGTTCCTTAGGGATGATTACGTTCTTAGAAATACTTAGGTGATATGATTGTTTTTTTATGAGATAAACACATACAACTGGACCCTAATTCAGCTTAATTTAAAATGATCTAATTAGATCGTTATTGTGTCTCAATTGAAATATATTTAAACTCATTCGTTCTGTCTTGTTATATGTGCACAGGACGGTCAGGGTCACCTGATGGTAATTGACAAGTTTGGTCTGTTATACCCGGCAATTTCACTAGCTACAGTGCTCTCTTTCCGAAACACAAAAGTGCATAACACTCCTGTTTCACGGTACGATATCTGGCACTGCGGTGGTACCTGCCTAGACGACTTAGTGTCGAGTCTACCACCTAGTGGTTACTAGGTGGTAGACTCGACACTACGAAAATTTCACCCTCTGGATAAACCATCGTAGCATATGCTACGGCGTAGACGTTTCGTAGCACGACTACTCATTTGGAGAACACATTCATGAATTTTTATTCCCCAAATTATACGGTGGTGATACGGATTTCCCCCCACCGGGATTCGCAAGGCACGATAAGCCGTCAGTCCCGGCTTCAGTTTTAGGATGGTAGTCATTAACAACCACCTATCCGTATTGGGCCTGCGTGGCGGGTTATGGCCCATAATCCATCAATAATAGCCATCATTATGGTGTGCGGGGAGGCCTGTGCCCTGCAGTGGGATTATAGCCTGATGACGATGAGATTTGCTTTTGCTGTATATGGTGCAATAATAACATAGTGATGTATCGACGCACAGCCCAAACCCCTGGGCGGATCGGGCTGAAATTGGGCATGCAGGTAGATATTATGACGTTGTACCCGCTAAGAAAATATTTTGATCAATTCTGTCCCCAAGGGGATAAAATAGGTGTTGAAAGTTTGTATCAAACTTTGTCAATTTAAAAACCGATCGGGCTGGTACATTGCATGCATAAAGCACTATGTGCATTTTGCATGCACAACGTGAAATACCTACGTCCTTAAGTAAGGATTTTGGTAAATTTCATTCCAAAAAGCATACAAAAGGGGATGAAAAATAATAAATCTTAATATGAGCGAAATCGCTAGCTAAAGCTAGTTCTTAATATAATTAAACCTGCAGAGCTGCGGGCGGAAACTTGTGCGGTTATTAATGTTATTATTATTTAGTCCTTCGAGTAGGATCGGTGATATTAGTCACATCAACAGAGCTGTAAATATTCCCTGACATAAACCCGAGTGACACAATTTAGTGTACCTAATATTATTATACCTTTTCTATTTTCTTACCACGGACGACAAAATTGAGGAATCAGTTGCTGTCGGAGACATTTCCTGAGCGATACGACCTGGGATCCTTAATAAAAAGAGCGTATTCCCTTTTTAAAGGCCGGCAACGCATTTCAGTGCCCTCTGGTATTGCAAATGTGCATGGGCGGTGTCATTTACCATACGATCAGATGAACGCTTACTCGTTTTGCGCAGTAAAATATTAAGAATTAGTCCGTATTTTTGTATTTGTTTAGCTCTGATTAAATGATTCATTGTTTTGTTTTTAACATGCGATTTCTCCCAGTTAGGCTACGTAATTGTTAAAAATCAAAAAGTCTTAATTCAATGTAGGTCCTTAAATTAAAGAACACTTATGAATGTCAAAGAAGCTATCTCTGATTTGGACTATAGTTATCTACTGAGAATAATCAATAAAAAAATTATGTTTCCTAATGTAGTTATTTGGGTAGTTCTAGACAGGCGTAGAGTAGGTACTGCGGCGTAGTACGGAGCGTGGGCGGGCGGAGCCAGGCGCACGCAACCAGGGTTGCCCGCTATTGACTATTTTTCCCGATTTTAGGATGTTTATATATTATTAGGGGCCTTTTTATGGGATTTTTATGTCATAAAATTTCAGGTCGTGGTAAGTCTGTCTAGCACTGCGGTGATACCTACCTAGACGACTCAGTACCGAGTCTACCACCTAGTTAATGTAAATAGGAAGTTGAAAGTGTAAACAGTATTTGTTTTCAGAACTTTGTTCATGATACTATACGATCCTTGGTTAGGGATATTTAGCTGATGCCCTGTAGATGTTAAGTGTAATTCTGATGGAGGAATCCATGAAATAACTAATAATTATTTAATAATATTTGTGTCAAATTCAAAAAAATAAATCTAATGCAGTTGAAAACACATTTAGTTACTGACACTGTCTTTATATTAAATGAATTTGGGAAATTTGTCTTGCTGCTACTTGTGGCAACCAAGTTAACTATTGATATAGCTTTTTGTTTATAAAACATTTTTACATCAGCCCGAGACCAATTACTTTATATTATTGAATTTAAATGAACGATTAATTTAAAAAAAAAATAAGTGAGTAGACTACCTTAATAACCGGATCACCAGTTTTGAATTAATTCTCAAAACATGACCGCGATACTTTCACTTTTGCTATACTCGTGCGCTTGTCGACTACTAAAGCATGCTAATCTTATGTTACGATGTCTTTACTATATTAACACAATACTTTTTATTCCTGACTAGCTATAACTATGACTTCGTCTGTGTGGAAATTGCCTTAGTTACTCCCTATTATATCCGCTATCTTTTATCATATTTAGGATTTAATAGTACAAGATAACTGAAATATTATTTAGAACGTATATTAGTATAATCCAACATAGGTAACAGGTTGACTTGCCAATACAAATAAGTTTAAAATGAGCGTTAGAATTAGTTATTACGAATTCACATTCAAAGAAAATTGACAAAAACCCCATAACCTTTGACAACGACTTTAAAACAACCGGCATTCACCGGATTTACGGATAACAATTATAGCTGCCTTCGCAGTTTACCCATTTCCCGATTGGGGAAAACTCCCCTTGCCAACGGGCTCCCCGTCAGTGCAAACCCTGCCGCGTCGCGGCTTGCGCGTATCGCGCCTCTTACGCAAACGAATATACATGGAACAAATGTAATTATTAATTTTAAAAAAACTAAATAAAAATAACCCCAAAACCGTAACATTAATGACAGCTAAAAAAAACTTTTTAGCGCGCCAATTTTTTGTTAATGGAAATCGATTTTTACGTTCCCGCAATTTAGTTATGTGAATATCACAGTATTTAGGACGCCCTTTTTCGATGATTTTGTTATCTGATGATTCTGTGGTTGGTGATGTCGGGTGATCAATGGATTTGACTAGTGTCTTAAAGATTTTAAAAGTTTAAATGCGATTTATAATTACAAAAATAATTTCAGATTTCTACAATAACTTCTTGATAAATGTCTCGACTTTCATTCGACGTTCTCGACAAAAAAATATACAAACACCATTAGATACCAATTATAAATTAGACACTGTAAAATCAATTTAGAGTCTATTTAGAATTTTTCATTTAGCTAAATGTTTAAAATAAATAAAATAGTTTTAAGCTGTAATTTTAACGCACGTCAAAATTAAGTAGATTTCATTAATTTGAATCGCTGTAGCGTATCATCTCTTAATTCACAAACTGAAACGTATGTAGATTAATAAACGAGGTTTTTTTTAAAGAACCACTTTCCAAAATTACTTAGTGTGTATTGATAATATAATACGGTAACGAGCGAAATACTTGAAAGCCGCATAGAAAGCCCCAAAATGGCGGATGTAGGATCTGCTAAGAAACAGTTCCTGGTTCCGATGTTTCGGCCCCCGACGTTTGCCCGAAATGAGACACTTATTAAAAAAAAATCGTAATTATTCTGTGCTCATTCCAATTTAAAAAACAATTCGATGCTCCGTGGCGATTTGCTGAGTGTTATTGGCAAATTATTTCCCGCCTAGTCTGCTATTTTGTTATTTTTAAACAATGAATTTAAAGTATTCAATTAAGTATGTTATCTTTATTTGTGTTTGTATTATTGACCTAAATATTTAAAAATATGCTAAATTAGCTAAGACTTATGATTTCCCGTCGAGTGTTTTCTCTATAATATAATATTATGATACCATGCATCGCTATTATTACATATTTTGGTACCTACCAAAAAAAATAGTCTAATTTTTATTTCTGGCCATTAGTATTTCATACTATTTTAAATTTCATCTTGTAATACTACAACAGGTATTTGATGCCATATTTTATTTTATAATATTATAAATAAGGACAAACTAGGTTACGATTTAAATGCTATTTATCTTAATAAATACAGTATCGATTAGTGGTAAAGTCATAAAACTTTTCCTTGAAAAACGAAGAAAAATTGTTCATTTTGAAGAGTCATTTCTCGGTGCTTCAATATACGAGCAAAGGGCATTCAAGAGCATACATTTTAAATTTTCAAGTATTTTACTTCAAAAATATAGAACTTTAATACAAACTTCTAGTCCAGGTATTAGCCCATTTTAAGGGGTAGAGTTTCGTAAATTCCATTGTTAACGGATTTTTATTGTATATATAAGATGTTATTACTCATTTACATTTTTTTGCCGTTTTTCCACCCAAAGGTTGCCTGGGCAAAAATGCTCTGTGTGTTAAGGCCGGTCGTTGAAGGTACTATGCTTTATATCTTGATGCTTAATGTTTTGTTTACTGTAGAGTACAAAAAGCAATTTAAAAAAATAAAATAAATAAATATCCACTAAATTTCAAGTTTGTAGGTGTTATAGCTTCTGAGATTTTGTCAGTATCAGTTATTGGTATTTCGCTTATATCACCGGAAAATAACAAAAACCGCAAATTTATTAATTTCCTAGGAAATTTATAAACTTTCCAAGGATTCCACACTAGAGATAAGTTGTATTATTTTACATTTTCGTAAATTGATCAACTTATCGAATGCACCCGTAAAGTATACTTAAGTGAAACCACAGAGCTATGAAAGTTTTATAGTGGCTATTACTAAAACATAGTACTTTTATCGAGTACAACTCCAAAATAAATATTATATCTGAAAATTGCATCCAGCAACGTAATATTTGCGAAGGAATTAAATCGAACAGCTAAAATCAACAATGCTATAACCCAACACAAAATAAATACAACTCGGTGTTTTTATTGACCTTATAAAATAAACTGGTTTTCAGCGCTTGTTTCTAGTGGATTCAATTTTCACGAAAATCTAGAATAATATTGTAGTTTAAAACTGCTTGTTATAAATTTTTGGTAAAGTGGTCTTAGTGCAGATTTAGACTACCTAGGGGTCCAGGGCAGTGTTGCCGAACTATCGTTAGTTTGAGAATCGATAGTTTACCTCGAAAATCATACTATGAAAAGAGTGACTACTGAGTTTCTTGTTGGATTCTTCTCAGTAGAAAACTACCGTCCGAACCAGTGGTAGATTCATTTGACATTCATAAGTGTTCTGTAAGGACCTAAACTGAATACAGACTTTATGATTTTAATTTTGATAGGCCTACTATTTTTAATTAAATAACGTATGATTCAGATTTTAAATACTCAAAAACTTTGTCATAAAATGTGTAGTTCTAGGACCAACCTAATGAACTAATGACCTGGTTAAGGTGGCGAGTAGCAGATGGATGTCGACTGCTAGGGTTCGGCCCGCGTTGAAATCATTAAAGTAGGACTTAGAGATTGAATTTCGTCCCAATCATCTTCCTTTCTTTTCGAGGGACTGAGGGACACGAGGTTATATATATTATAATATATATATATATATATATTATATATATATATATATATTATATATCTATATATATATATATATATATTATATATATATATAATATATATATATATATATTATATATATATAATAGAAACTCGAGTTTCTTGTCGGCGTATCTGTAACAGATTTATTTGAATAAAGAGTTTTTCTTTCTTTCTTTCTATATTTTTCGGTAACCCATCGGATATGCTTGAGCGATAATTACATGATGTTTAGTTAGGAATATTGTCATGGATATGATATTATAAACTTGTTACAGTGGTAGCTGAAGGATGTCGAATGCAATGATGAAAATGATGATTAATATAATCTTTTTCTTTAACTTCTCGCAGTCCTGAACACTGGCTTCCGTCACTCAGAAACATTCTAATTTAAAAATTACTCTACATATATACCAAAAATCTTCAAAATCGGTTTAGCTGGTTTTGTGCCGTGGTCCACTGCTGTAACCCTCCCAGTTAATGTCAAAGATAATGTTAATGTTAATGATAAGTTAATGTTAATGTCAAAGAGCTATGAAATGTATTGAATACATTTCCTACGCCTTGATGACTAGTCATCATCATGATGATGACGTATGTAAATATTAGTGTACTCTCACCTTAGTACCTACCTAATTATGTTTACTCAAAGACTCGCACATTTGTCGGACGCTCTTACGGTTAAAAACATCGTGGGGAAAGGTGCGCACGCTTGCGCCTGCGAAGAGATTAAAAGATTGTGCGTGAAGTCGGCCAATCCGCACTGGGCCCGCGTGGACGACTTAGATCTATACACCCTTTGAACGGGTAGGCCCGTGCCCCTCGTTGTGGACATTTAATGAGCTGATGATGACTTTTTAGCAATTGGAATATGTTGTTCGTATTTTTGGCGTTCATAAGCGCTTAATTGAATTAATGGATTTTTACTTTGCGATTTTGTAGATAAGTAATATCCAAGCCCATTCAGTAGCGATCAAATGCAATGTTGAAGGAAACCAGTGACTAATTAAATTTTGTCAATCTACATTATAATATCTAAGTAACAACATACGAACCCAACTCTTATGTTTAAGACTTTAAGGTTGAGTTTCAATAAGTCAATAATGTTTTCGTAGTTTGTAAGTTATTGTCAAGCATAGTGCATGTTGGTGCATATTGTGCACGGGTTAATTTCCTTTGTGGCTTTCTATTTGCTGTTTAGATGCTTATGTCTGTGTGCTCTATGAAGTTAGAT